>CM035168.1:100611846-100911110 GCA_020205615.1 Panax quinquefolius | reverse complement strand
ATAATCCTACTTAAGCAAAAGGTGTTTGTTACGAAACACGCGCCTTACAAGATAAAGGTGTTTATCATTGAAAGGGCTAGTGGGAGGATAATAGATCTTGAAGAGTTCAAGAACCACAAAATCTTATAAGTCAAATAAGAGGAACACGTAGATAGATTCTATTATACCACAACCTGAATCGTAAATCGGAATAGCATCAAGAAGATACCTCGGAGGTATGGATTCATCATAGATGATGATGATGAGGTACACATCATAGAAGATGATGATCCGATTACATCTGATGAGGTAAGTGTTGTAGACACTTTCGGAGAAATGGATTGAAGCAAGTTTCTCAAATATGGAACATTCGTTTTGATGATGAGGCAATCAAAAGAGTTTGATTTTATCAAAAATAAGAATGAACCTAGTGTGTACAAAAAGGGTCGATTGGGAGCATCGTGACATTCCTAAGTACTATATGTTGATATACTACGGATAAGGAATGACATACCAATGCTACAATCAAGAAAGATAAAGTTGTCTAAACATTCCTCCATGAATGATTTGGAAGAGTATCTTAATTGGGGATATAAATCTATATAGATAGATTTAAGAGGATGCTCAACTTAACCCAAGGAACGTATATTCATTTGATGCTAAAGTCGTTTAGCATGGCAAACTCAAGAGATGTCTCATGTCGATGAGCTATGGAGTGTATCTCTTAATAGTCCCCACAGGACTCTCACGAATAGAGAGGTCGCATGAGTGACAATCATGTATGCAATGAAATGTACTGAGACACGATGTTGATCGGTCATATTATGGAGAAGTTCACTATGAGTCGGTGAAAACATCTTAAAGTGCTTAAGCAAGCACTAAGGATGTGATCATATTCATGGTGGAGTGCGAATTAAAACTAGAGGGCTTCTGAGACTCAAGTTTTTTCAGACGGACCAAAGACGACCGAAAATCCACTTTAAGGTAAAGTGTTACCTTGAATAGTGGTGTAGTGAATTAGAAAGGGTTCAAACAAAGAAAGAGTTGCTTTGGTTTAGTGATAAAGACAAAGTATATAGCTATAAATGAAGTTCAGTAAGTTGATTGTTTGGATTAAAAAAGTTCATTTCTGTAACTAGGAATAGTTCCTAAGTCTCATCTTGGATCTAAACATGTGTTGTGGCACTTTCATTTGATTATTAGAATCATTGAAAGATGGAAAATCACTATAGAGATAGTGGACTCTCAAGAACAACATTACATATCCATTAACTAAAGCTTATCCAACAAAGAGGATAATCGTCACTTAGAGAAGAAGAGTATAAGATACCATAACGATTGGCTTTAGTGCAAGTGGGAGATTGAAAGTAGTAGTATGCACAAGCCAATCATGTTTGATGATAAAGCATATACTTTGTAACAATCTTATTCATTTATTAATAAAAAGTATTAATTTATTAAAGGCTTTTAATTATCTACATGATCTTTGCTTTTTATAATATGTGATAAACCCATAGTTTTAAGCAATGCTTTTAGAATAATGATGATGATCATTCTAATGAGATTTAAATTCTTAGAAAGCTTAAAACTAAAATAGTTCTAATCATTGGATTACTAAATTGGGGATTAGTGAATCCGGATAGATTGGTACATACGTTGCTTGCTCATTGGATGAGGATGATTGATCTCATTATCATTTGTGTGGAGACACTACAGCAAGTATGTAGGTGCTTATTAGAGAATAAGTTCAATTTGAACGTGGCTCATAAGGAATACCTAATGGAGTTTTATTTACTGTCAATAGGAATTTCTGTAGTGATAGTAGTCAAAGTAATCCTTGGACTTGAGATCATCATAGTATCTTGTGTATGATGAGTTATACTTTGACTTATTCCTTAAGACCCTTAGGGTATATCAAAGGGTATGCTTGGGTATAATAAGTTATACATGGAGATAATGTATGATCGATAAAGAATCTACCACTTCTAATAAAAGAAGAGAAATGTCTATGTGATTCGATAAATGACAACCCAGATAGTCCTTGGTTAAAGAATGAAATTAGAAAGGAGTTTCTAATTTGCATTATTTGAGTTGTGCATTTAAGGATCGAAATACATATAATTAAATAAAATAAGACTTGACGGTAATTCCATATCTTATATTTAATTGGGATATTGTATGGTGGAAGGATTGAATTGTCATTCAGAACTATTTACTCAAAGGTTCTTTTATGATTAATGTTGAAATCTATATTATCCGGAAAGTCGTTGATCGCTAGGAGAGGCTTATCCTATTGTAGAATAAATATTATTTATTTAAATAAATTAATTGTTTAATTTATTTATTTAAATAAGATTAGAATTATTCTAATTGATTTATTCACAAACCGGTTTAATATGGAGAACCTAAAGGGTCACACCATAAAAGGAAGAATAATTATTTAAGAAGTTAATGGCATAATCGTAATAATATGTTAAGTATATTTAATTTAATCTATGGTGATAGAATAAATTAAATAGCTTAATATTTATTATTTAATATTTTAGAAATATTAAATATAAATTAATAAGAGGAGTCTTATTAATATTGTTACAATTATTATTATTTTAATTTCTAAAAGAGTTTAGGAATTAATTTAATATAAGTATTTCTCATTTATTCCTAATTGGATTAGGAAGGAAAATTAGTTAAAAGAGTTTAATTAATTATCCCTAATAAGATTAGGAGCTTAATTAATTAAAAGAATTTAATTAATTAAATAAAACCCAATTCCTTAATTGTTAAGGGGGTTGCTACATCTATTAATAAGAGGAGTCTTATTATGGGTGAATAGGGTTGTTGATTTTTCAACATACGTAATAATTCTAATTTGTTGGAGAGTACCCTTTTCTATAGAGATAGAAAACTAGGGTTTGAGCCAAATACACCATCTTCTTGAATTCTTTATTTTTCCTTGGTGGATCACCTCTAGAGGCCAAACGCTTGGGTGGCTAATGTTGATCTAAGGAAAGAACCAAACCCGGTGGATTCAAGTTGAATGCGAAAAGGATTGAAGGTGAACTTGTACCTGAGGAAGCTCGATCTTCAAGGGTATGATTTATTCTTTATCTTTTCGTTTAAATAATAATTATGCATAAAGGGTGATCCGGGTTTATGGTTTGTAAATAATTTTTAAACTCTGATTTTACACGCTTCCGCACTTTTATGCAATTTGATTGCGTTATGAATATTACAAACCTAACAGCTCCATGGAAAGGAGTTACGAGATTTGGAAAGAGAGGAAAGCTCAATCCTCGATTCATTAGCCCATTTTTATTCCTCGATCGAGTAAGGCGTGGCTATAGACTCGCCACCGCCGTGTATGTCTCGTGTTCATAATGTTTTCACATATTCATGTTACGTAAATATGTGGAAGACCGAACCACATTATTGAGTTAGAAATCGGGCGAAATAGCGGAAGATTTAATGTATGAAGAGGTTCATGTTCAAATCTTGGATAAGAAGGAACATATTCGTGGCGACCCCAAAATAGGTCCATTCCATCCAACCCATTCCGAAGTCGCCAAATACATGGTGTATGAAACAACTACAACTTTATTATCACAACAATAAAGCTGTGAGTTTAAATACAAATATTATCTTCTAGACAATATTTATACTCAAATAAATCCTCATCACATTTATTGATACATTATTTTACAATAATGGTGAGGACTACTAAACAACTCTCTCTAGAACCTTCATTCCATACCCCAGACTTAGTACTCGCTACATTCTCGCCTCACGAGAAGAAAAATGGAACAACAAGGAAAAGGGTGAGCTCAACTAGCCCAAGTAAAGAATGTTATGACTAAGATAATATACAACAAATTATCGTTAGTCTCCAACAGGAAAAAACGATAGAATACAATAGACAACAAGTTTCGGATCAATATTCGCAGTGAAATAGTAATTCATAGAAGAGTTACGTAGAGAATGAAATCTACTATAATCTATGAATTCAACGATCCATCATCAATATTTTATCCCCTGTAACATCAATCAATATTCATCTCAAATCAAATATTCATCTTTGCACTATGTGCCAAAGATATTCATCGATCGGTCATGTTCATCTCAACACTGTTCATCTTTGCACTAAAGGCCAAAGATATTCATCGATCAGTCGTGTTCATCTCAACACTGTTCATCTTTGCACTAAAGGCCAAAGATATTCATCGATCGGTCATATTCATTTAAACACTGCTCATCTTTGCACTTCTGTGCCAAAGATATTCTTGAAATCATTCATCTTTGACTTCAGCCAAAGATATTCTTCAGAAATCATTCATCTTTGCACCTGGCCAAAGATATTCTTGAGAAATCATTCATCTTTGCACTACTGAAGCCAAAGATATTCAATAATATCATCATTTAAGACCGAGAATGATGAAAAATATTTTAAAGAAGCGAATCCGATTGAAACAAAATGACAAATATTATGGATTCGTACTTTAAACAATCAGAGTTCAAAAATACTTCATAAATAATCATAGTGAAGTAAAATTCAAGAATGATCAAAACATGGATACAATCAAAGCTAGTATCCGAGAATAGATATTTTAGAGCGAAAAGAAAAATTTTTATTTTTTTGAATGAATAGTCAGATTCGTGAATAGTCAGATATCGTGAATAGTCTTCAGTATCGTGAATAGTAACTCAGACACCCAAAGATAGAAATTCCACAAAAAATATCTTCACGCTTCATGAATAGTACTCGTGAATAGTAACTCATGAATAGTAACTCATGAATAGTAACTCGTGAATAGTAACTCATGAATAGTAACTCATGAATAGTAACCCCGACATGAAAAAGTTCCAAATTTAATAAAAAGTACCAACCAATATTTCAGCATAATGATATTGAAGAATTAATATCATTTGAGAAGAAAATAACATCCCTTACCTCAAAGAATTAGTACTTCGGAAGGAAAAGTCGGAAGTGATGCTGAATGAAACTTGTACTTAATAAAGCAACTCTCAAAGTATCTAAATACTCACAAAATACGCTCAATAATATAGAGAGAGAAAGAGAAAACTTTGTTTACGGTGTGATTTTCAATTCTAACTTAGCCCTCTATTTATAGGAAAATGTTAGCCACCAAGAAAGCGGACTTGACCGCTACACTGATGGCTTTACCGCTACTATTGCCACCCACCACATTTGAAATAAAATTTAGCACATTTTTTTCACCAACCACAAGTGGGGCCCACTCAATTCTAGAATTTTCCACCAAAATCAATTATAAACCTAATTTTAGATCCGACACCTCTTAATATTCACAACAAATCATTCGTGCATTTTTAACGGTTCAAAATTTGTGGACATATACTCAACTTATGTATGTATAACATACCCAAAAAATTACCACAATCCAACGGTCGGATTAAAAATTATAACCCATGCAATATATCTCAAAACCCACGATTTGATTTTTAATACCTCCAATCAGATAAAATCTTGATAAAACACCTCAACATTAATTCCTTCATTAATAACCACATAAATAAATCCATCATTTATATTCATATAAAATAAATATTTCCTTATCATATGAATCAATAATTAATTATTCACAAATAATATTCTGTAATCACATTTATAATGACCAGTTGTTCCTGGAAAGAGGGGCTTTCAATAAGGATCTCTCCTTCTTGGTAGCGCAATTAGGTGACCAAACCTCTCCTTAGAAGACGAACTTTCTAGACATTGCCAATAATGTTATCTAATAATATTATTCAAATAATATGAATTATTGATCGATAATGGGAAATATCGTGCGATGACAATTATTGAACAATGATAATATAAAATATCAACGCAGCAATTATTGAATCAATAAAATAAACTATTGAATAAATAACTACTCGTAAAAATTATTGAGTAGTGCCATCTTACGTACGAATCAATAATTCAACAATCTCGTGCAATACTAGGTGTGCTTCTTGTGACCACGCCATTCTTCAGATTTTTAACCACCGGGTATTCCAATAGTCTTACTTGAGTAATAACTACGGCAGATTATTTATAACCACCCAAACTTTGTCGTTTTCCTCATCCAATCGCTTTCCGGTTATGGGGCCCACACATGGTCAAGCTGCCGTCGTCATTTAATATTCCCGACAGCGATCTGAATATCTTCGACGACCAAACGAATATTCACAAGCGATGCGAATATTCCACGACCAAACGAATATTCCAAGCAAAAATGAATATTTTATAACCACTTGCTTATTTTGAAATATTTAAGTATTTAACCCTTTACTATCCACATTAATCAAATCAACCCTACTTATTTCAAAATAATAAATAGAAAATTAAATTTCATTAATAATAAGTTGGGGTCTTACAACCTCCCCTCCTTATGAAATTTCGTCCTCGAAATTGACGTACGTACCTGGCTTTCAATTCCGTTTCCAATTCCCGTGTCATTTCCTCTATAGCATGATTCCTCCACAAAACTTTAACTTGTGGTATGACCTCTTCGCAGCGTGGGACATGCTCCTTCCTATCCAAGATCTTGATGGTACCTCCTCACATCGTTAAGTCTTGGCTATCTCGTCCGGTTCTAACTTCAATAACGTGTTTGGTCATCCACATATTTACGTAACATCGATCGTGAAAAGCGTTATGAACACGCGTCATACTTGGTGGTAAAACGAAGTCTATAGGCCACAGTTCCTATTCGATCGAGAATTTCAAATGGATTAATAAATCGAAGGTTTGAGCTTTCCTCACCTCACCGATTCTCGCTTTTAAAATAACAACTTCTTGCACCTCTTTCTTCAAATTCATCACTCCGATTGTGTAGCTTGAGCGGCTTTAACTTTATCGACTAAAGTCGATTATACTCAGATATCATCATCACGCATCAGATATCATCAACGTGGGTACCTAGAGTTTTCATCTCCATCTCTATTATTTGTATATTATACGAAATGAGTCTTTGACAATATTGTACTCGTACTTGTATATCGATCTTCTACTCAACACGTCGCCTACCACGTTCGCTTTTCGAGGATGGCATGGTCGAACATGTCTTTGAAATGAGTCTCTCTTGAGTTCTTCAAGCTCTTCCCACATTCCTTGCTCCATTTAAATTTTGTATCTCTATGAGTCATTTCGTTAATGGAATAGCGATTCGAGAATATCCTTCAACGAATCTCGATAATAACCAACTAAACCTAGAAAGCTACGTATTTAGATTATCGACTTTAGGTTGCTCTCAATTGTGACTCATATCCCAATCTTGGATAAGACGTCACAATGACACCTATCGCTTTACTATCGCATACGAATATGATGTCCCTACAGAGAGTTCGGCTTAGGTGAATTCCACAAAGGAAGTCACAAGATAAAGGCTCGGTACCAAATTCTATAGTTGAATTTTTAACTCTCAAGTTCAATAGGAGCCATTCGATATGAGATTTTAGAAATGAGTTTTGTCTAGGGTTCAAAGTCGATACAAAATTTAATATCGGTCTTTGGGAGTAAACCAAGAAATTCTTGAGAAATACGTCGGGAAAAATCAATAACAACAAGAATATTATTTAAATCGACGTGTCTTTATTCAAATCCATAACATGGACTAAGAAAACTTGACATCCGTAATAAACGAATGACTTCATGGCTTGATATGAAAATGTTTGACTACAATGGTTTGATCTGCTTGAGTTGAATAACGGGTTGCTTAGGAATATGAAAACTAACAACCTTACAAAAGCAATCAATTTTGGCATGATGAGTAGTTAACCAATCAATCCCCAAAGCAAGTATCTTTAAAGAGATAAGGTCAACGGTAAGGTAATGGTGCCAACTTGAATCAAACAAGATTTTTAAACAACGGATGTAATGAAAGTTTCTCTAACGAGTCTCCATAAATAGGTCAAAGTCTAATTTCTCCGTAGTCAAGTTCAAACGTTGGAGCGCAAGAAAAAGAGATAAAAGAATGGATAGAATCCCAGATTCTAGTAAGGTATAAACTTCGCAGTAAGAATTTATAATTAACTAACCCGTGCTAACTTCGTTCGGGTTCCTCGCATTTTGACCGGTCACGACAAACGCTCTTCCAGGAATCGTTGACTTTGACTTTTCTGGGACATCCTTTCGAGTCACCATTCTCGCTGGACTGGGTTTCGATATCGTACAATCTCGAGCGATATGTCCTTCTTTTCCACAATTATAGCATACCTTAAACTGTTGCAGGGCGGTTTGAAATGATATGTCCCTCTTTCCGCATTTGTAACATCGACCGATGGTCTTTCTCCTCCTTGGAACCCGATTGCACTTGGCGCCGACGTCTTCGCGTGGTGGTTGTTGAATCTCCTCTTTTAAAATCTCCTCCCAACTCGCTTCTTCTATTTTCATGGCCATGATTACCACCAGAGTGGTTACCGCTTTGTCCGTATTCTTCTTTCTCCGTTTGGTTATCGTTATTACGATGGATCGCTATCTTGGTATGATCTGGTTATGGTCCTCGGTTGAAACGTACTCGTTATCTCGCTTCTAACAATCTGAGCCCCATTGACAACATCTGAATAGAGAGAAAATTTATGAGAAATGAGATATCGACGTATTAGGGTTTCAAACCTCTCGAAACATCGCGTCATCGTTCCTCATTCTCCACCAAATGAGGTGCAAACACGGATAACTCATGCAAACTTCGCCTCGTCTTTGGACACCGCCATGTTATTCTCGCTCCAATCTAATAAACTCCACTTCCTTCATATAGCCCGAATACTTTCGTGGAAGTACTTGTCATTGAACTGCTTTAAAACGTCTCCCATGACATGTTGAGTGCGAAATTTGAATGAGTACGCTTCACTGATTCCCACCGATGTCTGCCTCGCCACGGAACATAAAAGTAGCGAATGGAACTTTCGTTCTTCAGTAAATCCCAAGACATCGAATATCTTGGTAATTTGCTTGACCCATGTTTCCGCCATGATCGGATCGGCTTTCCCAGTGCTGGTGGTCCCTGACTCTTTGAAGCGCTTGCATTTGTGACCACCCGTGAATTGCTATCATCTCCTCCTCCGTATTTTGAACACGAGTCTCCCTCGTACGATTTTGCATGAGCGCAAAAAGCTTCTAAACATCCCCTCGTTCATCATCGCTTTCAATTGGTGTTATTCACGGGAGGTACATTGCCACTGTTGCACGTTCTCCTCGTTGTTAAGTATGTGCATCTCCACGGTCTCATTTACACCACTATTAATATTCTCAATCGACATTTCTCGATTCTTCGTCATAAAACAAGGGTTAATTAAGGAAATCAATCACATAATATCCCTATATCTTGACACCAACTAACAAATAAGCTTAGGTAGGACACACTAGCAAAGGATTTACTCGTCTCCTCCTAGTTCTATTCCCCGATCTCCGCATGGAGATCATATCCTAAGCTCGATAATTTGTGGCGACCCCAAAATAGGTCCATTCCATCCAACCCATTCGAAGTCGCCAAATACATAGTGCGAAACAACTACAACTTTATTATCACAACAATAAAGCGTGAGTTTAAATACAAATATTATCTTCTAGACAATATTTATACTCAAATAAATCCTCATCACATTTATTGATACATTATTTTACAATAATGGTGAGGACTACTAAACAACTCTCTCTAGAACCTTCATTCCATACCCACTAGTACTCGCTACATTCTCGCCTCACGAGAAGAAAAATGGAACAACAAGGAAAAGGGTGAGCTCAACTAGCCCAAGAAAAGAATGTTATGACTAAGATAATATACAACAAATTATCGTTAGTCTCCAACGAGGGAAAATCGATAGAATCTGATAGACAACAAGTTTCGGATCAATATTCATAATGAAATAATAATTCATAGAAGAGTTTCGTAGAGAATGAAATCTACTATAATCTATGAATTCAACAAATTCCATCATCAATATTTTATCCTGTAACATCAATCAATATTCATCTCAAATCAAATATTCATCTTTGCACTACGGGCCAAAGATATTCAATAATATCATCATTTAAGGCTGAGAATGATGAAAATATTTTTAAAGAAAGCGAATCCGGTGAAACAAAATGACAAATATTATGGATTAGTGCACTTTAAACAATCCGAGTTCAAAAATACTTCATAAATAATCATAGTGAAGTAAAATTCAAGAATGATCAAAACATGGATACAATCAAAGCTAGTATCCGAATAGATATTTTAGGCGAAAAGAAAAATTTTCATTTTTAAATTGAATAGTCTTAAATGATTAAGTGAATAGTCTTGATATCGTGAATAGTCAAGATATCGTGAATAGTAACTCGAGACACCCAAAGATAGAAATTCCACAAAAAATATCTTCACGCTTCGCATGAATAGTACTCGTGAATAGTAACTTCATGAATAGTAACTCATGAATAGTAATCGTGAATAGTAACTCATGAATAGTAACTCATGAATAAGTAACCCGAGCATGAAAAAGTTCCAAATTTAATAAAAAGTACCAACCAATATTTCAGCATAATGATATTGAAGAATTAATATCATTTGAGAAGAAAATAACATCCCTTACCTCAAAGAATTAGTACTTCGGAAGGAAAAGTCGGAAGTGATGCTGAATGAAACTTGTACTTAACAGCAACTCTCAAAGTATCTAAATACTCACAAAATACGCTCAATAATATAGAGAGAGAAAGAGAGAAAACTTTGTTTCTGGTGTGATTTTCAATTCTAACTTAGCCCTCTATTTATAGGAAAATGTTAGCCTACAAAAAGCGAGACTTGACCGCTATTACTGATGGCTTTTTACCGCTACTATTGCCACCCACCACATTTGAAATAAAATTTAGCACATTTTTTCACCAACCACAAGTGGGGCCCACTCAATTCTAGAATTTTCCACCAAAATCAATTATAAACCTAATTTAGAAATCGACACCTCTTAATATTCACAACAAATCATTCGTGCATTTTTAACGGTTCAAAATTTGTGGACATATACTCAACTTATGTATGTATAACATACCCAAAATTACCACAATCCAGCGGTCGGATTAAAATTATAACCCCATAATATATCTCAAAACCCCGATTTGATTTTAATACCTCCAATCAGATAAAATCTTGATAAAACACCTCAACATTAATTCCTTCATTAATAACCACATAAATAAATCCATCATTTATATTCATATAAAATAAATATTTCCTTATCATATGAATCAATAATTAATTATTCACAAATAATATTACGAGAATCACATTTTAATGACGAAATGTCGTTCCCGGGAAGAGGGGCTTTCCAATAAGGATCTCTCACTTCTTGGGCGCTTGATTAGGTGACCAAACCTCTCCTTAGACGAACTTTCTAGACATTGCCAATAATGTTATCTAATAATATTATTCAAATAATATGAATTATTGATCCGATAATGGGAAATCTTGTCAAAGTGACAATTATTGAACAACAATAATATAAAATATCAACGCAAAGAATTATTGAATCAATAAAATAAACTATTGAACAAAGTAACTCTTTGTAAAAATTATTGAGTAGTGCCATCTTACGTGCGAATCAATAATTCAACAATCTTAGTGCAATACAGGTAAGTATTCTTGTGCAACCCAGCGTATTCATCGTATTTTAACCATAGGGTATTCCAATAGTCTTAACTGCAGAATAACTACGCAATTATTTATAACCACCCAAACTTTGTCGTTTTCCTCATCCAATCGCTTTTTAGTTATGGGGCCCACACATGGCTTGGCCGTAAATGCGAATATTCCTGACGATGACGTAATATTCTACGACCAAACGAATATTCACGAAACGATACGAATATTCCACGACCAAACGAATATTCCCCGACAAAAATGAATATTTTATAACCACTTGCTTATTTTGAAATATTTGCGTATTTAACCCTTTACTATCCACATTAATCAAATCAACCCTACTATTTCAAAATAATAAATAGAGAAAATTAAATTTCATTAATAATAAGTTGGGGTCTTACATATTCTACACTCCAAAGTTATACCTCAAGTCAAAGTTTTGTGGAGAAACCACGATGTTGAGGAAATGACCTGGGAGTTAGAATATGAAATGAAATCAAGGTATCCTTACCTCTTCGACATACCAGGTACGCACCCTAATTTCGAGGGCAAAATTTCATAAGAAGGGGGGGTTGTAAGACCCCAACTTTTATGAATAAAGATGAATTTTCTATAAATATCATTTTTGAATATTATGGAGTAAATTTGATATAATGTTATAGTTATGGGTAATATTTATAAATTTTGTAAAAATCATGAAGTTGTTGTTATATTATATTCGATTGGTTGGGAATATTCGTTTTAATAGGAATATTAAATACGACAAGCACAATCATTAAGTGGACCCTATACTTGGAATTATCATCGGATTGAGAAAACGACAAAAATATTTTTATGAAAATAACGGCGGAAGTTTTCATCGTTAGCTGTTGAAACACGGTGTTAAAAGTATCTGATGTCTGGCGTGGTTGCATAGTAGCTTACCGGTATTGATTATTGATGCTTACGTGAGAAGTCACTCGGTTTTGTTCAATTATTGCTATGATAATTATTGCACAAGTATCTCACGTTATTTGATTCAATTATTATCGATATTTTATATAATATTAAATCAATAATTGAGATAGCGAGTTATTAATATTATTATTTGCAATATTAACGATGTACAAAAGTTACATCGAGGAGAGGTTTGGTCACCTAATTGGCTTGATAGGAGAAATCCTTATTGGAAAGCCCCCTCTCTTTTGGGAGCGACACGGTCGATTAATAGTGTGAATTATAATAATGATGATGAATTTTGTTTTATTATTATTATAAATGTAATAAAAGCGAAAACTTTTATATAAAAGCAGAATACTTTTTATAAAGTTTTGTTTTATTTGATTATAAATAGAATATAATATATTTTATTATCATAGTGTTTTGCATAGTACTGCATAGTATTTGCAGATAATAAAATTTTTTTGTATAAAAGCAGAATACTTTTATAAAGTTATTTGTTTTATTAGATTATAAATAGAATATATTATATTTTATTATGCATAGTGTTTGTGATAGTGCTGCATAGTGTTTGTATAGTAAAATCTTTTTATATAAAACAGAATACTTTTATAAAGTTATTTGTTTTATTAGATTTTAAATAAAATATATAAATATATATTTTATAAATAGAATATATTATATTTTATTGCATAGTATCTTTTCCATTCTCCTATAAATAGGATGCTTAGTTAGAATTGAAAACACACCAGAAATTCAGAGAATTCTTCTTCTATAATCTTGAGCGTATTTCTTTAGAGTTTTAAGAAGCTTTGAGCGTAGAAAACAATATAAGTTTTCTTCAAAAATATCTTCGCCAGTCGGAATACTCTTCTTTCTAAGGTAAGGGGTATTATTTCTTTCGTATTCATGAAGAGAATCATTTTCTTTTAATACTCGTAAGAGTTGTTATTCCATTCTTTATTGTTATGTTAGAATAACTTTATCTGTCATCAAGTACTGCATACATGGTGAAATTCTTACATTATTCCATTCTTTATTATTACATTGGAATAACATATGCGTCTTGATCTCATCGTATGCACGGTGAATTACATTGTTATTCCATTCTTTATTATTACATTTGAATATCACATGCATGCGGATTCTGGCGTGACACTGGTTCCATTCTTTATTATACGTTGGAACATCACATGTATAATGCGGATTACGTGACAATTTTCCATTCTTTATTATTACATTGGAATATCTTGTCTGTATCTGATTCTGCATTTGACCGGTTCTATTCTTTATTACTCTTGTTGGAATAACACATGCATGTGGATTATCGCATGCGTGGTGAATGATCCTTTGTATTCATTCCTTATCAACTTGTGGAAATGATCCGCATCACGTGGATTATCGCGTGGCGGGCAAAAATCCATTTGCGATTTCATATATTCTATTATACTCGGTTGGTTAAAGTTTTGGCTTCTATACTCCATGAAATTAGTAGAATATCACGGATATTTACGCTTCATCCGATATCTTTTCATGGAAATATTCTTACGAGCATTTTTGAATTTTACTCCACAAAGCAGTATCATGTTGACAATTTGGACGTTATTGAGTTCATGATAAATTAACTTATAAATCTTTAAAAATTTATTCTTGAACTTGTTTTATTGAATTATTATGTCATTGTCATCATTCTCATGTTTATATTATGTTGAAAGTCATCTGTGGCCTGTAGTGCATAGATGGACTTGGTATGATTATGACCAGGGATTATTCGGTATAATCGTGACCATAAAGTTACAAATGATGTGGTAAAAATCCTCATTGGCCCGTAGTACATTGATGGACAGTTGTTGGCATGATCATGACTATTGATGAAAATATGAATATCCTTGGCCCGTAGTGCATGGATAATTTGTGGTCGTGATATTAATGAATATCCTTGGCCGTAGTGCAGGGATGATGTGGTTTATTTATTAAGCTGAGTCTCAGCGATAAAAGTGATGAAAAACTTTTTAAATCATAGAAGATAGTAGATTTTATTCTCTACTTGACTCTTCTAATGGATTGTTTGTTCCGCTGCAATTAAACTTGATGTTTGATATATTTTATCGGTTTAACACTGTTGAAGACTAAAGATAAATTATCCTGCATTATCTTAGTCATAATATTTCTTACTGGGGTAGTTGAGCTTACCCTTTTTGCTTTCATTGTTCTCTTCAGAAAATGAGAACGTAGGAGGGACTAGTCGGGGAACGGAGTGACGGTCCAGATGATAGTATTAGTAGTCCTCACTATTCTATGAAATAGTGTGATAATAAATTTATTGAGGACTTATTTTGAGTTTGAATCGCATGCAGAAGACAATATTTGTATTAAAACTCACATTTCATTAGTATATTTAAGGTTATATTTGTATTACGTACCATGTATTTAGCGACTCGGAATAGGTGATGTATACCTATTTTGGGGGCGTCACATTAGCACACAGTATTGATTATTGATGCTTACGTGAGAAGTCACTCAGTTATTGCTACAGTAATTGCTGCATCATATCTCTCATATTATTGATTCAATTATTGTCACAATATCATCTGTATAATATTTTATAATTGAGACGACAAAGTTATTCATATTATTATTTGCAATATTGACAATGTCTAGAAGTTCTGTCAAGGAGAAGTTTGGTCACCTAATTGCGCGCCAATAAGGAGAAATCCTTATCGGAAAGCCCCCTCTTTCCTGGGAACGACCTAGTTGTTAACTATTGTGAATTATAATAATGATGATAAATGTTGTAAAAAATATTGAGATAATTTTTATGAAGTATTTGTTATAAATATTGGCGTATTATTTGGACCTCATTTACCTATTTTTCAAAAATAATCGGTAGAAAGTTATTCATATAATAAAAGTGGGGGCCACATGTGGGGCCCACATGTGTTGAAAAATCAATTGGCAGGTAGGAGAATTGGTTATTCACAGGAGATGCACTATTTTGTTATATATATATATATATATATTATAATAAGTTTTTTTTATGAAAAATAGAATATATTATATTTTATTATGCATAGTGTTTGCATAAGGCTCGCTGATAGTAAACCAAAATTTTTTGAGACGATCGAAAGTCACGCTTGGTGAGATTTCTTGCAGACGTCCATGAAAAAAAAATTCAAATAGTATCATTTCCATTCTCCTATAAATAGGATGCTTAGTTAGAATTGAAAATCACACCAGAATCATAGAATTCTTCTTCTATAATATTGAGCGTATTTCTTTCGAGTTTTAGAAAGTTTTGAGTTTAGAAAATAGTGAAAGTTTTATTCAAGAATATCCCCGCTATACCAGTCGGAATACTCATTTTTTCAAGGTAAGAGATGTTATTTTTGTTCAATATTCGCTTGATATTTTCTTCCATACTCTGTAGTATGTAAGTAATATTATTTCGTTTCAGATTTCAAATTCTATACTTGTTTTGTTAAAGTTTTGGCTTCTAAACTCTATAAAACTAGTAGAATATCCTTGATATTTGCGCTTCATCCAGTATCTTTTCATAGAAATATTATTCTGAGCATTCTCGATAAGTTTTAACTTTTTCATGTCTGATCTTATTCACGAGGTTACTATTCTAGGAAGTACTTAATCACGGGTACTATTCACTGAAAGTACTATTCACCGGGTACTATTCATGAAAAAAATTAATTCGTTTTTGGTCCAAATTATTTTTGGTACAATATTATTCTTGAATTTTACTCCACAAAGCAGTATCATGTTGACAATTTGGGCGTTATTGATTTCTAGATAAATTAAATTATAAATCTTTAAAAATTTATCCTTGAACTTGTTTTATTGAATTCTTATATCATTGTCATCATCCTTATGTTTATATTATGTTGAAAGTTATCTATGGCCTGTAGTGCATAGATGGACTTGGTATGATTATGACCAGGGATTATTCAGTATAATCATGACCGTAATGTTACAAATGATGTAGTAAAAGTTCTCATTAGCCCGTAGTTCATTGATGGACAGTTGTTGGCATGATCATGACCATTGATGAAAATGCGAATATCCTTGGCCAGTAGTGCATGGATAATTGTGGTCGTGATACTAATGAATATCCTCGTAGTAGTGCGAGGATGATGTGGATTATTTATTGTTTGAGTCTCGTGATAAAAGTGATGAAAAACCTTTTAAATTATAGAAGATAGTAGATTTTATTCTCTACTTGAATCTTCTAATGGATTATTTGTTCGCCTGTTAAACTTGATGTTTATTATATTTTATCGGTTTTACCTTTTGTTGAAGGCTAACGATAAATTATTCTTCATTATCTTAGTCATAATATTTCTTCTTTGGGCTAGTTGAGCTCACCCTTTTGCTTTCATTATTCTCTTTAGGAAATGAGAAGCGTGGCGGGACTAGTCGGGAAGCGAGTGTGACGATCCGGATGATAGCATTAGTAGTCCTCACTATTCATGAAATAGTGTGATAATAAATTTATTGAGGACTCCATTTGAGTTTGAATCTTTATCTAGAAGGCGATATTAAGTATTAAAACTCTCGATTTATGTTTTTTGTCGTATTTTACACGACAGGTTGTATTATTAAGTTGTATTTAAATTTTGTACCATGTAATTGGCGACTCAAGATGGGTGATGTATACCTATTTTGGGGGCGTCACAAGAAGTCTTTTTCGGAAAGTCCCCTTTTTTCAGGGAATGATTTGGTTGTCAATATTGTGAATTATAATATTAATGATGAATAATTGTTAAAATATTAAAAATGTGTTTATTAAAGATAAGTGAATTGTGGTAAATTTTTATTCAATTTTTGATATAAATAGAGGGGATTTCTTGAAGTATTTGTTACAAGTTTGGCTTATTACATGGACCCCCATTTACTCATTTTTCAAAATCGCCGGTAGAAAGTTATCTCTATTTTATTTTATTATTATTATTATTATTATTATTATTATTATTATTATTATTATTATAATAGTGATAAAACAGAAAACTTTTTATATAAAACAGAATACTTTTTGTATTATATATAAAGTTATTTATTTTATTAGATTACAAATAGAATATATTATATTTTATATAAAATTTTTATTTTATTAGAATATTTTATTGCACAGTGCACAATAGTAAAATAAAAATGTTCGACGAATTTCCCGTGGCTGCTCCCGTGAATTTTTTTTCCTGTGCACCCGTGATTATTTTTAAATAGTGCCATGTCATTCTCCTATAAATAGGATGCTTAGTTAAGAAATGAAAATCACACCAGAATCAGAGAATTTTTTTTATAATGTTGTGCATATTTCTTTTAAGTACAAGGATACCTTGAGTGTAGCAAATAGTGTAAGTTTTCTTCAAGAATATCTCCGCTATACCAGCCAGAATTACTCTCCTACTAAGGTAAGGGATATTATTTTTGTTCAATATTCGTAAGAAATATTATTTTCTTTTATACTCTATAGTATGTAAGTAATATTATTTCGTTTCATATTCCTAAATTTACACTTATTTTGATAAACATTGCTTCTATACTCCCAAAAATTAGTAGAATATCTTTGAATTTTGTGCTTCATCTAGTATCGTTTCACTGAAATATTTTTCTGAACTGTCTTATTAAATTTTAATCTTTTTATACCGGGTACTATTCACCCGGGGTAGTATTCATGGGATACTATTCATGATAAAATTGGTTTCTTTTCTGTCCAAATTATTTTTGATACATGAATATTATTCTTGAATTTTATTCTACAATTAATTATCATGCTGAAAATTAATTATCAACCAGGTAATGTTGATGGAAAATTTGACAATTTGATTGGTGATGAAAATGTTCATACCAATTAATTATTTTCTTTTACTGCAACTTAATAAGTATGATTGGTGATGAAAATGTCCAAACCAAATAATTATTTTTCTTTTATTATATTATGGAAAGGTAATAAGTATTTTTATAAAGTTTAATTTATGTTTTGTATATATGAAGATCATGGGTTCAATTTGGTAAAATCAATTCTAAGATGACTATGGAAGATTTTTGTCTAATGAGACGGTCAACAACTCATACGATACTCAAAGATAAAAATATTTTCAAAATTTAAAATTATGCAAAGCCGATGTCAATACCATATCAAAAAGGTGCATCGAACTTGATTGAAGGTTACGGAAGAAGCGATTATAATATTGCGAAAGGGCACACAACTTTGTATTGATGATGCTTTGTATTCTTCTAAATCAAGAAGAAATTTACTCAGCTTTAAGGATATACGTTATAATGGTTATCATATTGAAACAAATAACGAAGGTAGTGAATAATTTCTTTATATTACTTCAATTGTATCGGGCCAGAAGCTCATACTAGAAAAATTGCCTATTTTCTCTTCTGGGTTATATTACACTACAATGAGAACAATTGAAACAAATGTTGCAATACACCAGAAGTGTTCTGACCCAAAGGTTTTTATGCTTTGGCATGATCGTCTTGGTCATCGGGATCTATAATGATCGTCAATTATTGATAACTCCTACGGACATCCCTTAAAGAACCAGAAGATTCTTTTAACTACTGATTATTCATGTAGTGCATGTTCTTAAGGTAAATTAATTATCAAACCATCACATTCAAAGATTGTTGTCGAGTGCCCATCTTTCTTAGAAAGAATTCAGGGTGATATATGTGGACCAATGCACCCACCTTGTGGTCCATTCAAGTATTTTATGGTTTTAATTGATGCATCAACTAGATGGTCACATGTATGTTTACTGTCTACTAGAAATGTTGCATTTGCTAGACTTCTTACTCAAATAATTAGGTTGAGAGCACAATTTCCTGATTATCCAATTAGGAAAATTCATTTAGATAATGCTTGTGAATTCACATCCCAAACTTTTGATGATTATTGCATGTCAATTGGAATTGATGTTGAACATCCTGTTGCTCATACACATACTCAAAATGGTTTAGCTGAATCTCTTATCAAGAGACTTCAAATTATTGCTCTACCTTTGCTTATGAAATCAAAATTACCGGTTTACGCTAGGGTCATGCTATTTTACGTCTTTGCATCATTAGTTAGCATTAGCCAACCGCTTATCATAAATTCTCACCATCAGAACTTGTGCTTGCGCCAACAACCAAATATTTTTCACTTACGCACATTTGGTTGTGTTGTATATGTACCTATTGCACCCCACAACGCACAAAGATGGGTCCTCAACGTAGACTTGGAATTTATACGGGTTTTGATTCCCCATCTATCATTAGATATCTTGAACCTCTAACTGGTGATGTTTTTAAGGCACGTTTTGAGGATTGTCATTTTAATGAAACAATTTTCCCACAATTAGGGGGAGAAAAATCGTTGCCTGAAGCACGACGTGAGATTACTTGGAATGTTTCGACGTTACCTCATCTTGATCCTCGTACAAATCAATGTGAACTAAAAGTTCAAAGGATTATTCATTTGCAAGAAATTGCAAATCAATTACCAGATGTATTCACCGATAATAAGAAAATAGTGAAATCTCATATTCCAGCTGCTAATACTCCAGCACGGATTGAAGTCCCTTTAGGACAATCAGTTAATACAACAGCAAATGAATCAAAACCACACCTGAAGCGTGGAAGACCAATCGGTGTTAAAGATAAAATTCCCTGGAAGAGGAAAGTACAAGAAAAACAAGTTGCAGCCTATAAAGAGGTTATACCCATTAAACAAACCACAGAGATAATTGATCAATCCAAAACTTATGAACAAAAATCTCCTGAAAATAAAACTCTTGAAGAGTTATCTCTTGAAACAGATGAGTTATCTCCCGAAGAGGATCAAGCGCATGAAAATAATGAGATCTCAATACATTATGCACATACAAGAGAAGTATTGGATAGAAATAAAATTGTTGTCGATAATATATTTTCATACAAAGTTGTTCTCGATATCACCAGAAGTGATGATCAAGAATATGAACCACAAACCTTTGATGAATGTCAAAGAAGAAATGATTGGTCAAAGTGGAAAGAGGCAATTCAAGCAGAATTAAATTCATTATGTAAACGTGAAGTGTTTGGACCTGTAGTCCGAACACCTAAAGGTGTAATGCCTGTTTGATATAAATGGGTATTCGTACGTAAACGAAATGAGAAAAATGAAATTACAAGGTACAAAGCGCGACTTGTAGCACAAGGTTTCTCGCAGAGACCCGGTATTGATTATGAAGAAACATATGCTCCTGTAATGGATGCAATTACATTCAGATTTTTAGTTAGCTTGGTAGTAAAAGAAAATTTAGATATGTGATTAATGGATGTTGTTACAACATATCTGTATGGATCATTAGATAATGATATCTACATGAAAATCCCTGAAGGATATAAAATGCTTGAAGCATATAATTCTACATCTCGAAGTATGTATTCTACAAGCTACAAAGATCCTTATATGGGTTAAAACAATCCGGACGCATGTGGTATAATCGCCTCAGTGAATATCTTTTGAAAGAAGGATTTAAAAATAATCTAATTTGTCCATGTGTTTATATCAAGAAATCGAATTGAATTTGCTATTATTTTAAAGATATGTTGATGATCTAAATCTTATAGGGACTCGGAAGAGTTAACAAAAAACGAAAGAAATTATTTAAAAAATGAATTTGAGATGAAAGATCTTGGTAAGACAAAATTTTGTCTTGGCCTGCAAATTGAACATCTTCCGAATGGAATTCTTGTTCATCAATCAACATACACAAAAAAAATTCTGAAGCAATTTTACATGGTAAGGCTCATCCTTTGAGCACTCCAATGGTGAGTCGGTCACTTGATGTTAAGAAAGATCCATTTCGACCACAAGAAAATGATGAAGAAACTCTTGGTCCTGAAGTACCATATCTTAGTGCAATTGGTGCGTTGATGTATCTTGCAAATTTTACACGACCTGATATAGCATTTGCAGTTAACTTACTAGCAAGGTATAGTTTTGCACCAACTCGAAGACATTGGAATGGAATTAAACATATTTTTCGATATCTTCGTGGGACTACTGATTTTGGATTATTTTATCCAAATGGATCAAAATCACAGTTAGTTGGATATGTTGATGCGGGTTACCTTTCTGATCCACACAAAGGCCAATCACAAACAGGATATTTATTTACTTATGGAAATACTGCTATTTCATGGAGATCTGTTAAGCAAACAATTTATGCTACTTCCTCAAATCATGCAGAGATTATTACAATTCATGAAGCGAGTCGTGAATGTGTTTGGTTAAGATCGGTAATTCAACATATTAGTGAGAACTGTGGATTATCATCAATCATAAATAGTCCAACAATATTATATGAGGATAATGCCGCTTGTATCACTCAAATTAGGGGAGGCTATATCAAAGGTGATAGAACCAAGCATATTACACCAAAATTCTTTTATACACATGAGCTCCAGAAGAGTGGTGATATTGATGTAAAGCAGATACGATCATGTAATAATTTGGCTGATATGTTCACTAAGCCATTACCAATTGCAACTTTTAAAAAGATGAGGCACAATATTGGCATGCGTCGACTTAAGGATATTTTTACCATGAGCAAGTGGTACTCATGAGGGGAGTAAATTTTTTCGAAGGATATGTCTTTGATTGTACTTTTTTCTTCATTAAGGTTTTTTTTCATTGGGTTTTTCTTTGCAAGGTTTTAATGAGGCAATCCTATGGCACTAGAAGTTATACAAGAATATTGTACTTTTTTTCTTAGCCAAATTTTTTTCCCACAGGATTTTTCTTTGGTAAGGTTTTTAACGAGGCATATTCTTAAGAAGTGGTCATCCAAAGGGGAGTTTTAGAAATGAATTAATTGGAAAGTAACCACCAAAATAAATGGTGGAAACTTAAGCCATTAAATTGCTTTAATGCAACTTAAGTTATTGAAATGTAAATGTTAGTTGGTGTTATATATATTTTGTATAGAAAGAGCCCCATAGGTAAGTTTTGGACAGAGACACCACATCTAAGAAATTGATTTGATATCAAAAAAATTATGAATGACCACTTGAATGCAAGAGATTATTAATATATCTATTCTGTTCTCTTCTTAATTTACTCTATCTATCATTACACAACAGATTTGAGATTGTTAATTAATTTTGCGTGATATACATGATAGTTAAAAAAATGATTAGAAATAGTAATTGACAATAGCAGATATGGTAAAAAAATAAAGAAGAAAAACTATTATGTTGAGAGTGGAATTTGAACCCACGCCCTTTCGGACCAGAACCTTAATCTGGCGCCTAGACCAACTCGGCCATCTCAACTTTGATGAGAAAGTTTTTATCTAGACATAGTTGTAATGAAACTTCACAGACAAACTTGCTTAGACCAAAATATACTCTCTGTTGTGAAAAATAAATTTCAAAAATTACATTTTACCAATATTAAAAAATTTACTTTTGTCCTCTTTGATTTTTTTAATGGAATAGTGGGTATAGGAGGGAGTAGAAAGAATAGAATAGAAAAGGAGCACCAAATACAAAATGATGCCAATAAAGCCAGCAGCTATAGCTCCAGTGACTTGGTGACAATAATTATGGAACAGGCCACATATGGGCAACCAACCAGCCAGCATGAGAGTTCCCTTTCTTCCCCACCTGACCTATTGCCAAGGCTGCTGATATGCTTGAAGTAAGTAAAAATATCACAACCTATATATGATGATGTAGAAATTAATGACACAACATTAGCAGTTAAAAACAATTAAATTATTTTAGACACCCTCAATAAATCCATAACAGAAATTTCTCAAGCCAAAAATCGAAATGGGATGTAAACTTAAAATCATTTTCTCTTATGCCTTGGTTTATTTTTTTCCTAATTTTTCTCACAGTGACCAAACTAGTGATAATATGAAGTATGCTTTGGAGGAATAAATAGAACCAGAAAACTGTAGATGCTTGCACTAACATTTGTAATTACAAAGTACCTACATATATATAACAGAAAAGAGCACGCATACTTCAAAGCTGGTGTGTAACTGTACTTTGCTTCGAAAGAAATAGAGAATATGCTAGCTTTCTCATGACTTGTACCCATGACAATGGCTGCCGAAAAGGTTGCAGTCAAGGCTATAAGCCTTAGCAAAAGGATGCAAATCCTCTTGATATTCTTCTTGATCTCCATGAATTATAAATGATTTTCTAGTGCACAAAGAAAATTAAGGGAAGGGAATCGAGTAGTTCTGAGGAAATGTTACTTGGGAATAAAGGGTATGTAGTTGAGGATGGTGCACTAATAAAACAGGTACCTGTTCAAAAAAACTCTTGTGGCAAGTAATACAAGTTAGTTGTAACTCTCAACTGTTTCTGCCACCAAATTTTCTACCTTTCATTGACTGACCCTTTTAATAAAAATATTGTCAAACTAAGTTGCATTTTGATGTCCATTTCCATCAATGGGACCATGGATACACATTTAATGATTTCACATTTCATAAAATAAGTACAAACAAATGTTAATAGTACAATTTGTTTGAAGTTCCAAACATTATGGAATTGCAAAAATACCATATTGTGATTATAAAAACGTGATGCTACATATTTTATAATAAGTCTGCAAAGGGAACTTCTTGTGACTGAAAAAGAATTCTCCTTAACCTCTACTACAATCAATATGAAAATTAGGCATCTAGAACGACATTCAAATCATCCATAATTATAAGAAACAACTGCTTCATACTATCTGCAATTGAGATTCCAGTTTCAACCATCTCCTTTATTTTCTTCATCGTCTCTTCTGCTTTAACAGCTTCTTCAGAAATAAGAACTTGTGTCATCTCTTCTGCTATAACAGATCCCTCATATTGATCTGCAATATCTACAGTTTCAACCATTTCCTTTATTTGCTTCAAATGCACCCCAGTACAAGGAGCCACAAGAGGTTGTGTCATCTCCTCTTCTATGACAGTTTCTTCAAATTGATCAACAATATCTTTAGAAATAACAACTTGAGTCATCTCTTCTGCTTTAACAGCTTCTTCAGAAATAAGAACTTGTGTCATCTCTTCTGCTATAACAGCTTCTTCATATTGATCTGCAATATCTCCAGTTTCAACCATCTCCTTTATTTGCTTCATCTGCACACCAATACAAGGAGCCATAAGAGGTTGTGCCCTCTCCTCTTCTATGACAGCTTCTTCAAATTGATCAGCGATATCTTCAGAAATAAGAATTTGTGTCATCTCTTCTGCTATAACAACTTCTTCACATGGATCTGCAATATCTTCAGTCATCCCAGCATCTGTACCTACTAATATATCCTGGCATTGTAAATTTTCAGTCTGAACCACTTCCTCTACCAAATTTGCAGCAACATTATTATCCGCATCAGTACTACTTTCTGTCAACAAAATTAGACCATCAATTATAATTACTCCATGCTTGCGCATAAAAAGATAAGTAATTTCATAAAAATGATGTCCTTCTTTAGTTCATCCCTCCCAAAGAAAAAATAAGTAATTTCATAAAAATGATGTCACAGATACATATGGTCATGCTAGTATATATTATATACTTTTAGATAATATGGAATGAATGACCAAAAATGGCTCAAGCAATCAGAAAAACAGAAACAAATCATTAGACAAACCATTATGATATAAAAACTTTTCCACCGCAGAGGGAATTGAACAATATTCCTTATTTTGGAGGTGAACACAAAAGTACCTTGGGAATTACATTCTGGCGGTGGCTTAGCTGCTCTTATTTTTGCTTCAAGTTCCTTCTTCCTCTTTTCAGCTTTCCTCTTCTTTGAACCTTTTGGCATGATTGGTTTTTTTGTGAGATGAGATGAGATGAGAAGGGAAGGGTACGTGATAATGCTCTACTTATAATTGGGAAAATGGACTATTAGGATTCCATGAAGTACGTAAGCACAGACGAAGTTCCATTGAATGAAGTATGTGCATGTTTTATAGTTCCCATGAATAATACTCCTACTCCCTAGGAGTAGTAATTGGAAAGGGCGGTGCATATTTAGAGAAGCCTATTTAATGACTTTTACACATCCATCTTCCTCGTCTGGTTATGGAAATTGGAGCGAATAGAAACAGGGAAAATGTGATAGGACTTCGGACTATAATACATTAATTTGCTAATGGCATTAATGACTCCAAAGGTTCATGGGCATCAAATTTTTCAAAAACTTGGACTTGGAGAGTTGGAGTCATAATGAATTCTGAGTTTCTTTTTCAATGTTTCTTTACCGTCTCCTCCTTTTTTTTTTGCTAAATCTTACCATCTCCTTCTCTGTTTTTTCCCTCTTCGATTTGTTATTTTTTATATATAAAAAAGTGTTCTCTCACACACACACACACACACACACACACACATATATATATATATATATATATATATATATATATATATAACTCTTGGTTTTCCTTTTTTAGGTTCCATTGTTGCATTCATTGACATAATTTTTATAAAAAATTATATCAAACTGTATGATATCCTACCTTGAAATTTCAAAAAAAATTCGGATATACTCCATATTAGTAATAGTCCTATAGTCCTTGGTCCAACAAATTTTAAAAATGCTTCTTCACTTTGTTAAAATATTATAAAAAGAGATTCTTCTCACATAAATAATAATTAAAATATATATTATTATATAAAAATATTAAATTTTTATTAGCAATTATAACATAGATGTAATTATAACATAGATGTGATGTGGTTATGTTTATTGCTCAAAATATTTTGGGGAATTATTTATTTGCAGGTGGGATACAAATTACTTGACATTTTGTATTAGTAGGGTACACTAGTAACTAAAATTTGACGGAGTAGTAGCAGCAAGAATTCCATTTCTTTCCACCTCTCTTCCCTATCTCACAAAGTCAAACCGGCCAAAATATTTTCCCGATCTGAAACTTTCCGGCAACCAACGGAAACAATGGCCATATCCTTTTCTCTCACCTCTCTCTCCAAAACCCTGAAACCCTCTCCTCCTAAAACTTCGATCTTCAACCTCCTCAACACTACTCATGCCAAAACCCAGCTCAAATTTACCCCAAATCTCAAACCTCCCCGTTTGTCTCTCCTCTTCAACATCCAAAAACCTAAACCCCAATTCAACCTAATTCACCACAATGGAATTCGTTCTCTTTTCACCGGCATCATTGAAGAAATGGGTGAAATCAAACAAATTGGGGTTTCTCAGAACGATGGCGGATTCGACATGAAAATCATTGCAAAGACCGTTCTTGAAGATGTTAACCTGGGTGATAGCATTTCTGTTAATGGTACATGCTTAACAGTTACCGAATTCGATACCCAGTTATCGGAATTCACTGTAGGGTTGTCTCCTGAAACCTTAAGACTAACCTCTTTGATTGAGCTGGAGCCAGGTTCAGTAGTTAATCTTGAGAGAGCAATGAAACCCACGACGCGAATGGGCGGGCATTTTGTGCAGGGACACGTGGATGGGACTGGTGAGATTGTGGAGACTGAGTTGGAAGGAGATTCGTTGTGGATTAAGGTTAAGACTGCGCCCGAGCTGTTGAAATATATTGTGCCGAAAGGGTTTATTGCTGTGGATGGGACTAGTTTGACTGTGGTGAAGGTGTTTGATGAAGAAGGGTGTTTTAATTTTATGCTGGTGGGATATACTCAGCAGAATGTGGTGATACCATTGAAGAAAGTTGGGCAGAAGGTGAATTTGGAGGTGGATATACTTGGCAAGTATGTAGAGAGGATTCTCAGTAGTGGTTTTGTTGGTGCTGTCAAATCCTCGTGATAGAAAGGTACTCTTCAAGAGTAGTTTTCTTTCTGCGACTGTTTTTCAATTCTGTGTATCACGGTTTCTGTGTAATTTATATTGCTAATAAGGATATTGGTTCCGGTCCCCATACTTGGAGCCAAAATTACCTGTCAAAACGATATGAATAAGGATATTTACCTCTTGAGTTTGAGATATATGATTTTGAACTGTCAAATGGAGTGAATGATTAATTTAAATTAAACTTTGTCTAGCATTGGAGCAAACCATAAGTTCATTTCTATTACGTTTAAGCAATGTCAACAAAGGCACCAGTGTCAATAGTTTGGACAACTGTAAACAGTGACTATTATATATGTCTACATGTATATTGATACCCAACTATTTCAGAATGCGGTGATTAGCACTTGCGAGATTGAAACATCATGTATAGAATCCTTATGATATTGAACACCAACAATTAGTGGTGGCAATCTTGTAGTGTTAGGTGAACTAGTGTCTCGTGTCAGGTTATAGGTATTACCCTAAATAGGGTAACACTAGCAGTACCGATTTAATTTATCGTGTCAAGATCTCTGATTTATTAATGCTACCTACTACCTACCTTTATTTTGATTATTTGTCTGTTTTCTGCTCCTCAAAGTGGTAGATTGTTAATGTAATTTATTATTTCTTCTGAAATTCTATTGTTGCCTTTCTAAATTTTGCATCAATGTTAACATCATTGTGCATAAACAGTATCATTCTAAGTAAATTTACCCCTTCAACACAATTCTTCAATTATTAACTTAATGTTTTTGGGAAGGATTAAGGGAGGCAAAGGAATTTCTTCATTTATTCAGCTTCTTATATCAGTTTCTATCTCTTAGTTCTTAGATAAGCATATCTGGTTGATCCCTTGAGAATATCTTCATGTCGATTTTCCCACTTACTTGGCTATTGTTAGGTTAATCAATTTTCTCTAACTTCACTAATGAAATGCGTTAGTGGCAAAGACCTTACAAATCTTTATCCTCATGTGTTATGCATATGCAGGAAATCAAGACCAATCATCGTCTTGTTTTTTGTTCGGTGTAATGGGTGAAAGTTGGATTTGTCCCTCTTTGGTAGAAGTTCTTCTCCTATACAGATTTAAGAGTTTATGCAATAGTAAGAATAAGAGGATTATGTGTAGATGTGCTTGTGTCATCGTTTTTAGGGAGTTTTGATCAAGAGAAACGTTGAGAGTTCATGGTATTTAGACTAATAGCATATTGGTAATTTTAATGGAGTGTTAACTCCTGCTTATTTTATCTACCCTTTTAAAGCTATAATTTACTATTATTGTTTGGCCCTTAGAGGATTAAATTGTCTGCTTCTATAAATTTATTATTTATCTGTTAAATATTTCTGTCTAGATTAAGCTTTTATTCCTCAAAATTTTTAATCTTTATTGCACAGAAAAGGACAGAAGAGGAAGTACATGAAGAATATAAGAGAAAATAAAGTTAAAAGATTTACTCCATTTGGTTTCTTAAAGAAGACTGGGATCTTTCATACCATTTTTATTGTTTTCTGTTGGAACATAGACAAAAATGTAATTCCTCTCTTTACATCACTCCAAATTACTTCACTCTTGAGGGCCAAGGCTATAATTACTTTGAGCCTTAAGAAACTCTAATCGTTCCCTTTCTCTCGATATCAAGTAATTGACCGATACATAAAGGAACAGAATGGGGTGTAAAGCTTATAAAGTTTAAACACCCATGAATCCCTTTTGGCAACTTTCTGTATGCTAGTAAATTGCTTTTTCCTTTTTGTTGTTTTTGGCAAGTTTGATACTTTATCGAGTATTTATCATCCCATAATATTCTTAGCACGTCTCCTTTTCTTGTTATCTCAAAAATCAGGCCATGTCTTCTATTTTGGTGATTAATTATGTGTAAAACACTTGTTTGTGCTTTCCAACAAATATACTTCCTCTGTCCTCAAAAGCATGTCCTCAAGTATAAAATATTTTTTATCAACAAAGGGATTTCTAAAAGTACACGAGACAAATATAAAATGAGTCCTTCTACATGGACATGTTTATTGGACCGGAATATTGACATTTTCATTATTATTTTTTTGTGACTCAAAAAATGTATAGTATTTATTCCAACTAAATTTTTTACAAACTATAGTGTTTAGGTGTAATTTGGATACACATACAAAAACAGGGTTATACAGTCTGTACAATCCTGTTCTTGTATATGTATCTAAATTACACCTAAAACACTATATTTTGTAAAAATTCCTGTTGAAATAAATATTACACATTTTTTGGGAGTCGGGCAAAATAAAATAAAATTGAAAATGTCCAATATTCATGTCTGCCAAGACTTATTGATATAGAATATGCATAAAACTAATTTACTGTCAAAAGTATACTTACATGGGGTCCACTTGGTTTATAAAAGACAAAGATACTTATTTAATAATTTCTCTTCTACTTTAGTTTTCTTAATTTGTGTGAAACATGTACCATGGACATGCTTTTGAGGGAGTATATATATATATATATATATATATAAACACTTGAGAGTAGCTCAGTAAAACAACATTATTTTCCCCTTGGGAGAAGCACCCTTGAGAGTAGCTCAGTTGCTATGAGTATTCGGTTCAATTAGTCATTTCAACTCAAAATTGGAGTTAAAGCTCATAATCTTAATGCTCATACAATTGAAAATGACTGTAGATCCAGCAAATAAAATGTAAGAAACATAAACCCAAAAGTCAATCTGAATCTACAAGAATTTATAATTTATAAAACTGTATGCTCTCAGAATATTTGGAACATATCTAGTCATCATCTTATAACTTTAATCATTTGGAAGAAAAAATAAAAACTGGAATTGCTATGGGCGGCAAAGTTCCCATTAACGCACAAAATGCCTTCTGCTTGCAAGTGAAAATTTGCAATCAGCTATTTTACTATATGTACATAAATTTAGAGAGGATGCAATGCACTGGTGAGGAAGTAACAACAGATTGAATCAACAGGCAAAGATTATTTCCCCTAGTTTACACAAACGTCCCTGTGATATATCCTTACTTACCATCAACTAGGACTATGTCCCCAACCTCCACATCATTCACAAAGTTGTCGTAATTTACACTAACAGTGTTTGCGGTGCAGACTCCTCTTTTAATAGTGAAATTGAACTCTTGTCCCTCCTTAAGAAGGATTGGTTGAGGCACATCTCCACTTTAAACCTCAGGTCCCTGAATGAAGGCGATCACACATATGTTATTCAAATTTTCAAGATACGTTGTTGAAGAAATAAGAAATAAATGCAGAAGGAAAGTGGTGTAAGTAGAGTAAAAACTACTTATACAACTACCAGCATTTGTTAGTTATCTATTGCCAAGTGGCAAGAAAGTGTCACCAACGGTCCACTTGTCCGTAGTAAGAATCTTATTTCCAAATTATAAACACGCCAACTATGTACCAGAAGTGCGACAGATGTGTCCTGGACATATCAGGCATTCTAACTATTAAGATTATAAAGGGTGGGAAAGGCTCCTTTTTTGTAGAGGTTTTAGTGATTCTACGTTAGCTCATGTGCAGTGTCAGCATAGAGCAGCTATACAATTATGTGGCCTCAACCTGTAGCTTAGTGGCTCATATACTGTAACTACTTTCAGAATGCCAATGGAAAATAAGTATAGTACCTCAATATCTCAAGTACGTAGAAGTTTACTGTTACTAAATACCAAAGGAACCGACCCCTATCTTGTTACCCTTTTCTATCATTCTGCCTTTCAGTTGGTTATAGCCTTATAGGTGTAGAAATATGTAGTGATTGTCATACTTCTTTGTCTTCAACTCAGTCTGAATTCTGAAGGTACTTTGTCATGGAATGTTTTGGTAAGCACCGACAGTCTTATGTGTGCGAAATGATTTCACAATATAATAGTATCAAATTAGAAATGGGAATGGATTAGACAAATTTACATGATAAGTTTATGCAAGAAAATTAAACAGCTAGTGGTCCTTTTGAGGCCGGCAGTATGAGGTCATATGTGGTCGGATTTGCTATTTGAGACGGATAGATACAGAAGGAGACGAAGGTTATAGACGAAATAGTACACATAGGACTTGTAGGGACTTGTTCTCTTATTTGAATTCAAAAATGACAGAAAAGTTTGTTATATATATATATATATATAGGTTGATTATTTCCTCCAATATTCTACCAAAGTGTAACCTCAAGAAAGATTGAAGAAATATATTACACAATATACATACATATACACATATGTGTATATTTTGATCCCCAAGATGACTGATTGAACCTTTTGTTCGGTATCCTTACCTTGTGCTAATACATATACCAGTAACTTTAGTGGATCCGCAGCAGAAATCCCTTCAATGTATTTGATTTTTAGTTGTGCCAGCAGTTTGAGCTCTGTTATTTAACAGTTGCTCTCATTCCTGTGCTGCTTTTTTCTTCAACATCGCATGCTTATATAGTTATATGTCTACAATTTGTGTCGCCATGTTGTCCCCTGGTTTCCCGTTCCTTTTCTTTTTAAACTATTTTTCTTTCTTGTCTGTATTCTTGTGTTTTTTTTCCCAGGGTGGGAATTGGATTGGTGTTGTGGAAGTGTTGTAATCAGTGGTGAGCCATAGCATCAATATGTACCCCTTGGCCTTAGCATAGGACATATTAGGTTCTAAGTCTTATCTATCTATACCAAAAAGGTAGAGAAAAATTTTCATTAGAACAGTATGGTGGATTCAAAGTTGCCTTAATCATACACCACACAACTGACATCCCTTCTTCAATACTCACTCCGTCCCATAATAAATGATGTTTTAAATGATTTCATTTGTAAAATTATTTGTCATTTTATATAATATAGGAGAATTAATTACAATCTTTCCAAAATTACCTCATGAGAAAATGTTACAGATGAGAGAGAGAGCATGAGATAAGTATGGTAATAAATGAGAATTTAAGGGATATTATAGACAATTGATATTATATTTAATGTTATTTAATTATTTCTTTAATTTTTGTGCAAAACTCTAAATTGCCGTATATTATTGGACTGAGGGAGTATCTATTCAGTGAAAAAAGTATCAATTTCCCCTACATTAGCATCCTAGGCTTCTTTCTGTACTAGTAGTATCTAACTTTACTATTAAGATAATGCTACTATTACATAAAAAAGTGTCACATAATGCTCATACACACACATGCATACTGCGGAACATCTGTACCTAAACAACTCTGAATCTGGGGAACTTCATTTGCATTCTATCTCCCAATCTGCCAAAGGATCATATGGTAGTGGGGTTGGGGTGGATCTGAACAACTACTCTTTGCTAGCTGATGTACAAGCTGAACTTCACAAACCTGCCATAGTGTCTGCAAACTTACTTGAAAGGATCCTCAACACCAACACTCAATAGTGGAGGAAGTTCACCTTCTCAATATCGTAATATTGATAGTCTGAATTCATCATTTTCGAACTATGGGTTAAGTGGATATGGCATCAATCCTGCATCATCACCCATGCTTGCGAATCAGCTTGGAAGTGGTAGTTTGCCACCTTCATTTGAAAATGTTGTTGCTGCGACAGCTATGGGAGTCTCTGGCATGGACTTGAGAGTAACGGGAGGTTTGGCTCTATGACCTAATTTAATAGCTGCAACAGCAGAATTGCAGCATCTTAGCAGAGTTAGATCACAATGCAGGGAGTGCTTTTCAGGTTCCCCATGTAGACCCATTATATCTTCAGTACTTGATATCAAATGAGTATGCTGCTGCGCAGGTGGCATCTCTCAGTGGGCAGACAATGGACAGGGACAACATGAATAATCACATGGATTTACTTGAGCTTCAGAAAGCTTATCTAGGAGACTTGCTTTCACCTCAGAAATCACAATATGGTCTTCCTTTCCTAAGAAAATCTGATAGTTTGAGTCGCAGTTACTACAGAAACCCAACATTTGGTCTTGGCATGTCATATCCTGGAAGCCTATTGGCTAGCGCCCTTCTTCCAAACTACCCCATTGGATCGGGTAGTCCTATCAGGCATGGTGATAGGAGCCTGCGTTTTCCTTCTGGAATGAGGAACTTAAACTTAGCTGGGGTTTTAATGGGATCATGGCACTCGGAAACTGGACGTACCTTGGATGAAAGTTTTGCATCCTCTATATTAGATGAGTTTAAGAACAACAAAACCAAGTGTTTTCAGCTTTCAGAAATTGCAAGTCATGTTGTTGAGCTCAGCGCGGATCAGTATGGGAGTCGATTTATTCAGCAGAAACTTGAAACTGCCACTTCCAAAGAGAAAAACATGGTTTTTAATGAGATTATGCCTCAAGCTCTTTCACTGATGACTGGCGTGTTTGGTAATTATGTTATTCAGAAGTTTTTTGAACATGGAACTGCATCTCAAATAAGAGAACTGGCTGATCAACTCAATGGACATGTTCTGATCCTTAGCCTTCAAATGTATGGTTGTTGAGTGATCCAAAAGGCCATAGAAGTTGTCAATCTGAACCAGAAAACTAAAATGGTTGCAGAGCTTGATGGCCATGTTACGCGCTGTGTACGTGATCAGAATGGGAATCATGTTATCCAGAAGTGCATTGAATGCATACCTGAAGATGCTATTCAGTTTATTGTTTCCACATTTTATGATCAAGTTGTGACATTGTCCAACCACCCATATGGTTGTCGTGTCATACAGAGAGTTCTGGAGCATTGCAGTGATCCGAAAACCCAACAGATAGTGATAGATGAGATTTTGCGATCTGTTTGCATGTTGGCCCAAGATCAGTATGGGAATTATGTTGTTCAACATGTATTGGAGCATGGGAAACCTCACGAACGTACTTGTATCATTAATAAATTGATTGGTCAGATAGTTCAAATGAGCCAACAGGAATTTTCCTCCAATGTTGTGGAGAAGTGTTTGACTTTTGGAACTCCTGCAAGGCCTAGTGAATGAGATGTTTGGCTCCACTGACGAAAATGAGCCTCTTCAGGCAATGACGAAAGATCAATTTGCTAATTACGTTGTACAGAAGGTGCTGAAGAATTGTGATGACCAACAACTTGAGCTCATTCTTTACAGAATTAAGGTTCATCTGAATGCGCTGAAAAAAATATACTTATGGAAAGCATATAGTTGCCTGTGTAGAGAAACTTGTTGCTGCTGTAAATTTGGATGTAATAAAATTGGGTAAACATGTCATCAATCAAGTTAGTCATGGATATTGGAGAACATTTAGCATCACTGAAGCTCTACAAGAAGTGGAAATTATGTTGGTTGATAATATAACTCCATGGTCTCACTTCTAGGATGCTATCTACCAAGTTTACAAAGATGCAAAATTGAGTTGTTACAAGGAAATTTTTAAGCATTTCCACCTTGAGGATAAGGTGGTTTTGAAGATTGGGGTATTGTAACGAATTAAATTTCACTTGGTCAAATTAAGTAGATTAAGTTGTTAAAGTGATCTAAGGGCTGAGATAAGTTGTTAAATTCAATGGGTAGGATATATAGGTTTAACATTGTCCCTTGTTCTATCTATGTTGTCTTACTATTCAACCATTTATTTTATTGCAGAAGAAAGGAACCGACCCTTTTTCTATCATTCTGCCTTTCAATTGGTTATAGCCGCCTTATAGGTGTAGAAATATGTAGTGATTCTGTGATTGTCATACATAATACTTGTTTGTCTTAACTAAATCAGTCTGAATTCTGAAGGTAATTTGTCATGGAATGTTTTGGTAAGCACCGACAGTCTTATGTGTGCGAAATGATTTCACAATATAATAATATCAAATTAGAAATGGGAATGGATTGGACAAATTTACATGATAAGTTTATGCAAGAAAATTAAACAGCTAGACTAGTGGTCCTTTCAAGGCCGGCAGTATGAGGTCATATGTGGTCGGTCGGATTTGCTATTTGAAACGGATAGATACAGAAGGGGACGAAGGTTGGTTATAGACAAAATAGTACACATAGGACTTGTAGCGACTTGTGTATACATAAATATACACGTATATGTGTATATCCTTAATTATCTTGTGCTAATTCATATACCAGTAACTTTAGTGGATCGGCAGCAGAAATCCCTTGAATGTATTTGATTTTTAGTTGTGCCAGCACAGCAGTTTGAGCTCTGTTGCTCTCATTCCTGTGCTGCATTTTTCTTCAACATCGCATGCTTATATGTCTACAATTTGTTGTCCCCCGGTTTCCCTTTCCTTTTTCTTTTTAAACTATTTTTTCTTTCTTGTCTGTATTCTTATGTGGGAATTGGATTGGTGTTGTGAGCCAAATGCTTTTGGTAGCATCAATATGTACCCCTTGGGCCTTAGCATAGGACATATTAGGTTCTAAGTCTTATCTATCTATATTCTATACCAAAAAAGTATGGTGGATTCAAAGTTGCCTTAATCATACACCACACAATTGACATCCCTTCTTTTCTTTTTATGATGTTTTAAATGATTTCATTTATCACAAATTATTTGTCATTTTATATAATCTAGGAAATGAGAGAGAGAGAGAGAGAGAGAGAGATAAGTATATAAATAAATGAGAATTTAAGGGTATATTATATTTAATTTTTATGCAAAATTCTAAATTGGAGGGTGAAAGAAAAAGTATTCATTTCCCCTACATTAGCATCCTAGGCTTCTTTCTGTACTAACTAGTAGTAAATATCTAACTTTACTACTAGTATGCATGAAACTATCCTTTCATTTGGCCGGAAGCAGAATTTCCCATATTTTGCCCAACCACCCTCGAGTGCAAATCCACTTGTGTTTCTTAAGACTTACTAGTCTAAAATAGCACAATGTTGTCGGGTTTCTGATTTTAATTTCATTATCATACATACAATATTTATTTTTTATTTCGTTTCAAAATTAGATGTATTTTTGTTTTAAAATTAAAAAATGATATGATGTTTGTAATTTGTCATGTTTTTATTATTATTTTTAATATTAAATCACTAAAGTTAAATTCTTAATAAATGAATATTAAAATTATATTTGAGAATATAAAATTAATTTTGTAGAATGGAGGGAGAATATAATTGTAGCTTAAATAATAAACTTATTTTTTATTTGGACATAAGAAAAAAGTGGTGTTGCTCTTACAGTATTTGATTATGCGGAGTCCCAATCAATCATGTTTATATGTTTGTTTGGGACTGGGTGGTGTATATATTTTATTATTATTATGATATGATGAAAGAGCAGCCTGCCTTTCCACTGGGCCTACGTACTACTTGTTGTCACCACCACCACCACCACCACCACCACCACCGGTGTCTGAAAGACTAGTTAAATTTGGGACAGTGACAACTTTCTTTTTATAAGGGCTTCTTCACCTTCATTTCAACCAATGATATCCTGGCCGACAAAAATGTAGTACTAAATTGCTATATATATATATACACTAGTAATTAAGATGTTTCTCAAAGCAGCGCTGCATATAATCTAAAAATTAAATTAAAATTCGGAAAATACTACATCTTTACAACCTAAAATAACTTACAATCAAACATAACAATTATCATAATTCTCCATACCACCACAATAATTAATACATACTCGCTACTAATTTCTAACTACCAAAACATCAAGTTAGTCGTTACTAATTTTAAGAAATTTCGGCAGAGTTTTCTTCAAAAATAGATATCTAGAAAAATCTAAACCTGTCTACATAATCATGTATAATTAGTTAACTTCATTAATATATATCCAAATCTCTAAAACAACCATCATTCCATACCCAAAATCATCATAACTATGTATAATTAGTTAACTTTATAAAAGACAGAAAACAAAAAATACACACATTCATAAATTAATACATACTCAATCATCAACACATATCCAACCACCAAAATATCAAGCTAGTCGCTATTAATTTCAAGAAATTTTGGCAGAATTTTCTTTAAAAATAGATATCCAGAAAAATCTAAACCTGTCCACAAAACTTACAATCATCAATACATATCCAATCTAAATCTATGTTAAATCCTAAAACAAACCAATTAAAACAAATCTTTTAAAACTATATTATAAACCCAAAAATAAAACTTACATCACGGTATACCTTTACTTGAGTATCTAGCTTTGGCATCCAACTTTACAAATTCTAAGGGCCAAAATCATTAAATAAAACTATATTAGAAATACATGTGAATGAGGAAATAAAAAAAAGAGTAAGAATGCCATTTTCCAAAACCATTAATAAGGCTTAGTCAAAATGTTAAAGAGTCAAAAATATATCTTGTGTGACGCCCCCAAAATTAGGTATACGTCACCCATCTTGGGTCGCCACTTACATGATACATAAATTCAAATACAACTTATTAATATAAGCTCATGCGTATACAATACGACATAAACCGTGATTTGAATACAAATTTTGTCTACTAGATATTATACAAACTCAAAAGGAGTCCTCATTACAACTATTATCACACTATTTCACGTAATAGTGAGGACTACTAATGCTATCCTCCGGACCATTACTTACGTTCCTCGACTCGTCCCAATTTATGTTCTCATTTCACGAGAGACGGTGAAAGAAAGGGTGAGCTCAACTAGCCCAAGAAGAAATATTATGACTAAGATAATGCAGAATAAATTATCATTAGCCTTCAACAAATGTTAAAGCGATAAAATACAATAGACAACCGGTTTAATCTGCGGTGAATAAGCAATCCATTAAAAGAGTCAAGTAGAGAATAAAAGTCTACTATCTTTAGGTTTTAAAAGGTTTTCATCAATTTTATCACGAGACTCGACTTAATAATAAACCACCACATCTAATCATCCCCTGTACCACGGCCAAGGATTTTCATCAAATTATCAATGGTCATGACTATACCGAATCACCCCTCGGTCATAATCATACCAAAAACTATCCATCATCGCATTCTGTGCCATCGAGGACTTTTGTCACATCATTTATATCAAGTCATGATTATACCGAATGATCCCTCGGTCATAATCATACTAAGTTCATCTACGCACGTAAGTCAAAGATAACATAATATAACATGAGGATGATGACAATGATATAATAATTCAATAAAACAAGTTCAAGAATTATTTAATCCATGAATTATTAACGTCCAAATTGTCAACACGACATCTTTGTTTTCGTAGAGTAAAATTCAAGAATGATCGTAAGAATATTTCCGTGAAAAGATCTTTGGATGAAACGCAAATATCAAGGATATTCTACTAATTTCATGGAGTATATAAGTCAAAGTTTTAACCAATTTGGGTATAATAAAGAATGGAATAACAAAAGAAATCACCATGCATGCGATTACTTGTGCATGATGAGTTATTCCAAACGGAATAATAATAACGGAACCGTGTCGGTGAAATTCACACAAGCGGTGATGTTCCAACAGTAATAATAAAGATGGAACCGGATCCGGTAAAACACACACGGATAGGATATTCCAACAGAATGATAAAGGCGGAACCAGTCAGGTGTAAAACACATGCATGTGATGTTCCAATGAGAATAATAAAAGCGGAACTGTGTCAAATTGTAAAACACATGCATGAGGATGTTCCAACAGAATAATAGAAGAATGTCACCAAGTATAGTAAAATCACAGATACAAAAGTTATTCCAAATGTAATAATAAGCAATGGAATAACATAAGGATTTCACCAAGTATAGGTATATCGCCATGATATCAAAGTTATGTATAGGGTATGCCACTTTTTTACAAAGTTATTCCAACAGAATGATAATGAATGGAATAATGTAAGTTCTCTTCAAGAAGAAAGAATAACACCCCTTACCGTAAAAAGAACCTGAATATAGAAGTAGTGAAGAAGAGAATACTCTTCTTCTTTCTATAATTTTTCTCTATAGCTTCTTTTCTATAATTTTCTCTGTAGTTTCAATGAATTCGTAAGAAAATAATGAAGGAATGAGCTTATTTATAGGAAAATGGAATGCATAAGTAATTAATCCATGAACGGTCCAGATTGATTTACTTTAATCGACGGTCCATATTTAAAGAAAAATCTTTTAAATAAAATATAATATATTCTATTTATATAAAAACATTTTACTATGCAAACACTATGCAATACTATGCAAAACACTACGCAAAAACACTACGCAACACTACATTGCATAATAAAATATAATATATTCTATTTATAGAATAACTTTAATAAAAAGATTCTATTTTATATAAAAGATGTTTCGCTTTTATTACGTTAATAATACTGAATAAAACAAAACGTCATTATCATTATAATAATTCATATTATTAATCGACAATAATGGAATCAAACCGAGTGACTTCTCACATAAGCATCAATAATCAATACCAGTATGTTATTATGCAACCACACGACATCGCACTTTTTACTAATGAAAGTAGTTCAACAAGAACTACCAGTAAAACTTCCGCCGTTATTTTAATAAAATATTTTTTATGCTTTTCTCAATCCGACAATAATTTCATTGTGGGTCCACCAATGATTAAGCCGTTGCACGAATATTCCTCGCTAAACCGAATATTCTCCGACCAATCGAATATAATATAACCACTTGCATACTTTGCAAAATTTATAAATACTACCCACAACTATAATATTATCTTAAATTCACACCATAATATTAAAAATTATTTTGACAAAATTTAAATCTTTATTGATAAAATCTGGGTCTCACAATCTCCCTCCTTATATAAATTTCAGCCAAATTAGGGTACGACAGTATGATAAAGAGATGAGGATACCTTGAATACCTTTATCGCTTAAAATATTAAATTCATCTTTGAAATCTGCCAAAGCTATTCATTAACAATTCATCTTTGCACTACAAAGCAAAGATATACAACTCAGAAACCAATAATGCCGAGACGCAATTTTAATAAGTATCACGACCACGAATTATCCATGCACCAACGCCAAGGATATTCGTGTTTTCAATTACTACCATGATTATACCGAATAATCCTTGGTCATAATCATACCAAGTCTATCAATGCACTACTACCAAAGATGACTTTTTACCACATCCATGAATTAATATTTCATTCTTTGAGACTCATTTCAATAATTAATCCATATCATCGAATCATCCCCGCACTACTGAGCCAAGGATATTAAGTATCACGACCACGAATTATCCATACGACTACTACCAAAGATAATCGTGTATTCATTAGTATCACGACCACAAATTATCCATGCACTACTACCAAAGATAATTGTGTATTCATTAAGATCACGACCACAAATTATCCATGCACTACTACTGCCGAATATAATTGTGTATTCATTAATATCACGACCACAAATTATCCATGCACTACTACCAAAGATAATTGTGTATTCAATTACTGTTATGATTATACCAACAATCCTCGGTCATAATCATACCAAGTCCATCTATGCACTACAGCCACGTAGATGACTTTCAACATAATATAAGCGTGAGGATAATGATATAAAGAATCAATCAAATGAGATAAAGGATAAATATTAAACATTTATAATATAATTTATCCAGATTCAAGAATATTCTCATGTTTTCAATCACTTAATAATCTCATAATCTAATATCATTAATATTATAACAATATTTTAATCACTTCTTAAATTTATAAACAATTTATCTTAATTGTTTACGCTTTACCATATAATGCATTTAATCATTCAAAAATGTCATACTCATAAGATATCATCACCAATTATCAAATCTCTCAAAAAATATGCATATACTCTATATAGGATTCTTTAGCCATAAAATCCTATTTTCAACTTTGTTACTTCACATAACATATTTAACTCATATATTCAGTAATTAAACTATTTTCATGAAAATACCAAATCAGTCCCAAAAATATTTCTTTTCTGGGATTTAGCATAATATAGTCCCATGATGAAAATATATTTTTCTCGGAATTTTTAAAATTCATTTACTATTTTTCAAAAATCAATTTCTAATTAATTTCTTAAGAAATTAGCTACCTCAAGTTTAACTCCAAAAATTCCCAAATCTTGGCAGGACCTTACACATGTTAACGTGAGCTTCTAGTTTAAATTTCATGGTCATCGGAGTTATAGAACTCCGGTTATAGCATTTTTCATCGAAAAAACCTAAATATTGAAATAGTCATAACTTGCTCATTTTAAGTCAGAATGAGCTCATTTTTGGACAGGAGGTACTTTATACCATATACCTTCATGTCCCAAAAGGCCAGAATTTTTCTCATAATATAAGTGGCCGAAACAGTCCCTTAAATTTTCTGGGCAGTAGCATTTTCGAAATTTACAGCTTTGGCCTCCTTTGCTAAAAATCAGTCCACACAAAATCTACAACACCTTTTCCAGTAATTCCACTTGGATTAGTTAGGTAACTCGTAGATCTAACTCTAGGACTTGACCACATTCAAAAATTCAAAAATAATAGGAGATATGGTCAATTGAATTTCATGTTACGCTTTTTCACCAAAATCGATTTTCAACTCTTTGTGATTTCAAAGAAACTTTCATGTTTTCACATACTAACCAACATAACTCATTATAACACTTACTAATACCACGTATACCCATGATTTTCATTAGTCCAATGCTTTTATTATGACTTTCATCATAATCCACGTAAAATGCATCCTTTTAGTTGAAGAAATATTTGAGGGTTTAAGAAATGGGTTTTGTCTTTTGGGGGGTCAATACAAAATTCGATTTCACGCTCTAAGTAGGCTAAGAAGTCTTCAAGAATACGTCAGGAAATTTATTAATAATAGAAATATCATTCAAAACTGTGACTCTCATCCAAGACTTGGATAGTACGTCACATTGATACCAACTGTGACTTCTATCCCTTAACCTAGATAGCACCTCACAATGATACCTATAAACTTGCCATCTTCATTCACGATGTTGTCTACAGAAAGTCTGGCTTCGGTGCATTCCACACAAGGAAGTCAACAACGAAAGGTTCGGGGCTCTTTACTTATGGCTTGATATGACAATGATTAATTTTAGGTTTTGGTTACTTTGAATTGCAGTAATGTGGTTGTTATAAATATAAAAGCTAACAACCCACGAAAAGCATGATGAGTAGTTAACCAATTGATTCCTAAAAATCACATCAAAGGCAAGTATTTTCAAAAAGATAAAATCGATGTGTAACGTGAAAATGTTTATTTGAAACAACAAGATTAATAAATAGTGGAGGTAACGTGAAGGTTTCTCCCAACGAAGTTTCAATAGATAAATCAAAGTCTAATTTTTTTTTTTTGAGTCAAATTTAAACATTGAACACCACTAGGTAGAATAAAAGAGTGGGTAGAACTTGTATTGAATAAAGTATAGACTTCAATAATAATTAATTTACCCGTAATAACTTCGTTCGGTTTTCTAAATAAACGCCTCGCTTAAATTACCGAAGTTTGACTTTTTACTATAGGTACATTCCACCCTTAAATGCTTCTTCACATTCTCGATCCATGATTTGAATCATTATTCTCGATCCATATCGAATTCGGGTTGACCGCTATGCATGTGGTAATTTCGAATTCGATGTTGGTTCTCCCAATTGTCATTCAAAAGCAAAGTCCATTTCATCTATTTTGGCTTTATTGGATCGGACGCCTTTTTTCTACACTATCAACGCGTTTGTGCGACTTTTACCCATGCATCGTCTATTCTCCTTCGTTCATTGTTTCTTCTTCAATTTGATCTTTGATTTTTAAATTCTCGATTCCAACTTTAATATCTTACACACCGCCAAAGCGTGATTTTGTTCGAGCATCACATATCGTGTAACCCAATTTTGAATTGTTGTATCCCTTTGTTCCACCTAACCGCTTGCCGTTCTTCAACTCCGTTCTTCTAGCTCACGAACACGATTTTGTAATTCTAAGTTTTGATCATAAATTTCTTCTAACCAATTCTCCTCGTGTTCCTCTTCTTTCCTCTTCTTCCTCACTTTCAAATTGCTACCTCAAGAACTAGCTCAAAGGTGCAACAATTAGTTCTTCATTTACTACGTGGATATCTCTAATTTGTTCCTAATCGACATCGCATTAACTCCGATTAGTGATTAAAGGTGTCACAACGGTCACATTCACTCCATTGTGAATATTTTCACCGCCATTTCCAAACACCGCCACAACACAAGGGTTAATTAATATATCAAATATTATCCCTATACTCAACCGACCAATTAAATACCAAATAAACTTAGGTAGGTCATACTAGCGAAGGAATTTCCGTCTCTCCTCCTAGTTCTTATCTCACATCTTAGCCAGGATCATATCCCTAAGCTCGATACCAATCGTAACTCTGGACACCAACTTGTGTCAAGACCTCACATTGATACTATCGCTTTGCCATGCGCAGAAGCGGCGTCCCCCACGGAGAGAGTCCGCGGTGCATCCCCATCATCAGCGAAGTCACCGGCCGAGAGGCTCGGGCTCTTTACTTATAGCTCGACACAATTTATTATCACACTATTTCGCTGAATAGTGATGACTACTAATGCTATCCTCTCGACCATTACTCGCTCCTCGACTCGTCTCCGCCTATGTTCTCATTTTTCAAGAGAATAAAGTGAAAGAAAGGTGAGCTCAACTAGCCCAAGAAGAAATATTATGACTAAGATAATGCGTAATAAATTATCATTAGCCTTCAACAAAGTGTTAAACCGATAAAATACAATAGATAAACCGGTTTAATCTGCAATGAATAAGCAATCCATTAAAAGAGTCAAGTAGAGAATAAAGTCTACTATCTTTTAGGTTTTAAAAGGTTTTCATCAATTTTTATTTGAGACTCAAATTTTAATAATAAACCACCACATCTAATCATCCCTCGCACTACTGGCCAAGGATTTTCATCAAATTATCAATGGTCACGACTATACCGAATCACCCCCGGTCATAATCATACCAAAACTATCCATCACCGCATTACATGCCCATCGAGGACTTTTGTCACATCATTTATATCAAGTCATGATTATACCGAATGATCCTCGGTCATAATCATACTAAGTTCATCTATGCACGTAAGTCAAAGATAACATAATATAACATGAGGATGATGACAATGATATAATAATTCAATAAAACAAGTTCAAGAATTATTTAATCCATGAATTATTAACGCCCAAATTGTCAACACGATCATCGTTTCAGTAGAGTAAAATTCAAGAATGATCGGAAGAATATTTCCGTGAAAAGATCTTTGGATGAAACGCAAATATCAAGGATATTCTACTAATTTCATGGAGTATAAGTCAAAGTTTTAACCAATGGGTATAATAAAGAATGGAATAACAAAAGAAATCACCATGCATGCAGACTTCAGCATGTAAAAGTTATTCCAATGTAATAATAATAACGGAACCAGTCGTGAAATTCACAACCGCTGCGAGGATGTTCCAATGTAATAATAAAGATGGAACTGGATCCTGTAAAACACATGAGATAGGATATTCCAACGAAGAATGATAAAGACGGAACCAGTCCGGTGTAAAACACATGCATGTGATGTTCCAACAGAATAATAAAAAGCGAAACCAGTCCGGTGTAAAACACATGCATGTGATGTTCCAATGAATAATAGAAGAATGTCACCAAGTATAGGTAAATCAAGCAGATACAAAGTTATTCCAATGTAATAATAAGCAATGGAATAACATAAGGATTTCACCAAGTATAGGGTACGCCACAGATACAAAGTTATGTATAGGGTATGCCACTTTTACAAAAGTTATTCCAATGAATGATAATGAATGGAATAATGTAAGTTCTCTTCAAGAAGAAAGAATAACACCCTCACCGTAAAAAGAACCTAAATATAGAAGTAGTGAAGTAGCAGAATACTCTTCTTCTTTCTATAATTTTCTCTATAGCTTCTTTCTATAATTTCTCTCTAGAGTTTCAATGAATTGTAAGAAAATAATGAAGGAATGAGCTTTATTTATAGGAAAATGGAATGCATAAGAACTAATCCATGAACGGTCTGATTGATTTACTTTAATCTGACGGTCCATATTTAAAGAAAAATCTTTTAAATAAAATATAATATATTCTATTTATATAAAACATTTTACTATGCAAACACTATGCAATACTATGCAAAACACTATGCAAAAACACTACGCAACACTATGCATAATAAAATATAATATATTCTATTTATGAATAACTTTAATAAAGTATTCTATTTTATATAAAAGATGTTTCGCATTTTATTACGTTAATAATACTTAATAAAACAAAACGTCATTATCGCTATAATAATTCATATTATTAATCGACAATAATGGAATCAAACCGAGTGACTTCTCACATAAAGATCAATAATCAATACCGTATGTTATTACGCAACCACACGACATCGTATTTTTACTACCGAAAGTAGTTCAACAAAGAACTCACGGTAAAACTTCCCGTTATTTTAATAAAATATTTTTGTCGCTTTCAATCCGACAATAATTACATTGTGGGGTCCACCAATGATTAAGAGCATGTACTGAATATTCCTCGTTAAACCTAATATTCTCCCACCAATCGAATATAATATAACCACTGTGCATACTTTTGCAAAATTTATAAATACTACCCACAACTATAATATTATCTTAAATTCACACCATAATATTAAAAAATTATTTTGACAAAATTTAAATCTTTATTGATAAAATCTGGGGTCTCACATCTTGCAACCTGAGACAAATTATTACACAGAAGATAATATTGATATATATTAAATCAAATTCTACCACTCTTTAAACAATATCCCCAAATCGTTTCATCTTAAATTCACTTTATTTTAGATGCAAACTACATGAAATTTCCAAATCACATGTTTTCCCCTTCCCTTCCTCCAAATCAATTTTCTGTTGTATTCTATGATTCTAGTTTTCTAGAAAACATAGTAAACAATTTGGAAACAGTTATTTTGAAAATGATAATAATTACCCAATTTCAGAAAGACATTAAGAACAAAAAACTAAAAGTGGAGAGCAACAATACGGTAACAAAAGCATAAAACATAAACAATATCCATAAACAGGCCTCTAGTACTTTCATTTTTATGAGATCCAAAATGGAGGCTAAAGTCAACTCTTTTCCCTCCCATTTTTCTTCTGGTCAAGTAAATGGAACTAAATGGCCTGACATCAAGTAGTATATTGAAATTCTTGATTAGGATCTAATTAATCAAAAAAATTTCCTCAAGAGCAATATACTTCCAAGTTGAAAACAAAAGTTGACATAGTTCTCATTGTTGTTTTATTAGTATGACGAAAAAAAGTGATCCATTCTCTAAGATGCTATCCAACCCCAATATACAGATGGCCTTGAGTGGACACTAATTATTTCAAAATTAGTAATGTAGTAGCAAAACCTTGATAAGTTTGTTCTCTTTTACGAAGTTTAACAAATTAAAACTATTTACACTGAAAATAGGAATCATCAACATTGAACAAACATGAGACAGGGATAAAACAACAGACAAAAGGAAAGGCCATGGTTACTGAGATTTTAGAAACCAAATATAAATTCAAGAAAACATAATTCTTGAAATGAAATAATAGAGAATCAAAGGAATCCAAAAACTGCATCCGAACTTCCGGCTTCTTCGTCAGATTAAATCCCAGCCACATAAATAAAAATATAAGAAATCTCGAGGAAACTACAGTTTAAACTATTATAAAATGCAAAGTAATGTAGCATTTGTTAGAGGGTGGAATTGTAAGACCCTTTTAGTATTTTAACAATAAATAACATTGAATCTGACAATGGTTGATACAAATAAAACCCATTACTCCTATATCCAATAAAAACTTCCTTGCAACTTAGAAACTCCTAACATTAAGAACATTTACATATCTGAGTATATTATATATACATGTATTTGTATGGGCAGAAAGAGATAGAGAAGAAAAAATTACTTGGAGGTAGGATGGCCCTTGCAGAGTTCTTTGCTGCAAGAAAGTGCCCTCTAGGTCCTTGATAGTGATTAAAATAATTCGACAACTATAAAGAAAATGAAATACACTTAAAACAATAATTAAATTTTGGAACATACGCTTCTTTTCTATACCTCCTGGACATAGGCCGTCACCCTAATCAATCTCGTTGTAAATTAAAATATAAACTCTTGAAAAACTGAAGTAATTCAGGAGCTTGTTCCTACTCAACATGTGCACATGGTGGCTTGCTCCTATTTAACTTATTTTAGGACATTTAAAAATGTAAAATTTTATTTAAAACATTCATCAAAAACAGGGGGAATAAAACATGATTTTCAACCAGAACCATCTTCTGTTTTAGGGATCAAAAAGCCATAATATGCTTTTAATACTCATTTTCATGCACCTCCCCTACAAATGGATCTTGAAGGTACATTGAAGATTGGTGATATAAAAGGCTATTTAAATTTCCAAATTACCCTTTATAAGACCCCAACCCAAAGTTCTTTTTACTCAAAAGGTATTAGGAAATCAAAAGGTCAGAAAGGTATAAACTTGGGAAGGTGGAAGGAATATTTAAAAAATGGATCTTGAACTTTGATCTTATTTAATTTAAACCTTTCCTATACAATCTTAATAGTAGGCATCTTTTAAACAATGAAAAAAATTAAACATGGCGCTTTCGTGATCACGCCTTTGAAACAATGTGTTGCCTTCTTGGGACATTTTCATCTAACCCAGTTGGTTTCCCCATTTTTAATCAAATATTTAGCTCTAAAACCCCAAGAAAAATAAAAACCATAAATTAGCTATCTATCCTTTATACAAACCCAGCTGACAAATCCAACACTACACAAACATCAATGCTCAATATTGACTATAATAATAATAATATCCACGAATCCTCATCAAATGCAATTAACAATTTTCAATAATTTAAATAATCTCTTAATTCAAATACCCACTGAACCCACCCAAGTATTTTTTTTTACCCATCTTTTTTCTCAATTCTTCGTTTGCCCCATGAAAGCTGTAGTCCAGAATTCCTAAAACCACCAAGTATCCCAAATCAAGCTTATACATTCTATTTAAAATCAAGCTGCTTCTGCTTATACATTCTACATACCAAAATCAAGCTTATACACTTTCTTATTTAAAATAAAATTAAATGCAAATCCCCGCTTATCTGTAACTCTATCATACACAATCTGACCAAATTCAAGAAACCCATACCAGTTTGTCACCAAAATTTTACAATCATAATTTCCAAAAAAGCAACTCAAAGTTCTTTTTACTCATTATAATGCCCATGACTCCAATCTGTAACTCTACCATACACAATCTGACCAAATTCAAGAAACCCATATCAGTTTGTCACCAAAATTTTACAATCATAATTTCCAAAAAAGCAATCCAAAGTTCTTTTTACTCATTATAATGCCCATGACTCCTATCTGTAACTCTATCATGCACAATCTGACCAAATTCAAGAAACCCAGATCAGTTTGTCACCAAAAAAGCATGTCAAGAAACCCACTTATGACCAAATTCATAATTTCCAAAAAAACAAATCACCAAAGCCAAGGAATATAGTATAAATATCAAAATAGACCTCTACGTCATGGCATATGGCAAGTTACCCACATAAAGCCTGTCAGCTTCAATTTCATCATCGTCGTCATAATTTCACCTGGTTGGATGAGTTCGACTCACAAATGCAAAGCAGGCTACGTAAGAGGGAGAGGGAGATGGGAGGCAAAATAGGAAATAGTTAGGAACGGTGGTGCTTGCGATGGAAAATGGTCACTGATAAAAATGGAAGTTTTTACTAAGGGATTTGTAGGTGGAGAAGAGTATAAGGGAAGGAGAAGGCGGAATGAGAAGGGGCAGAGGTATAAGGTGGGATTTGGGTAGCGTGTAGGGGGGGTTTGATTTTGGTGGTTTTTTTAAGATGAAATCTGAACTGTTATTAAATTTTTAAGTGGGAATAGATTCAAATGTTTAATGGTTGATTCACTTGATAAAAAAAATCATGATAAAAACAATTTTAATTTAAACCACAACTCAGTTGATTCGTACAACTCAGTAGACTGCAGGAGGGGGCTAGCGTGTAAGGGGTGAGTTTGATTTGGGAGTGATTTTTTTTTGTGTGAGATGAAATGTGAGACTCTAGATTAATTTGAAATCTAGGTCCTTGTGTTTTCTCAAATGGATTAAAATTAAATTAAATTTTAAAGTGAAAAAAGATTAAAATTGGGTTCTATTAAAACAAAGCTGGTTACAAAATAGAGAAAGTCAAAACCTTACATCAACTACAATGCAAAGCAAGGCATAAACAGTGGATTTAAACAACAACACCTTAAACATGTAAGTAGGCTGCCATGGAAGTGGTAAATCATAATAAACTGAACTATTAAAACAAAATTATGGTGGTATCTTCCTATTTGTTCTACGTGGAACTTAGATTTGCCACCCACGGGTCATCCCTATTTGTCACATTTCACTTAGATATAACTTATGCTCAAGTAATTTAGGATGGATAAAATTCTTAATTTCCATGTACTTTTAAAATTGGACATTGCTCATCAACCCTCTGTTTCTAATTACTCCCACTACTAAATCAACCCTCCCCACTTACTCATTAACCATAAAAGAGAATAAACACAAAAGAACAAAGAGAAACATTACCTAGCAGGGAAAAATCCTTCCTTCAAGAATAAAGTCACTACTATAGCAAAACCAAGTAATCTATGTGTGAGTACGTGTGTGTGTGTGTGTGTGTGTGTGAAAGAGATTAGCAGTGAAAATACAACATTACAAAGTTACCAAACAAAATTTAGGAAAACCCCAAATTCTTAAACACCCATAAGAGAGAGTGAAATTTTTACCAGGGTCAGAAGGCAGCGGAAGGTGAATTTGATGAGAAGGGGAAGGGAACTCATGTGATCGGACAATCCAACTTTTTGATTTGCAGCCCTAATTAGTTTGATGCTCTGTTCTGTTTTGTTCGAATGTGGGCTGGGAGGAAGAAAAATAGTAGCTTCTGTTTTTACGACAAGAAGAGAGAGAATGTGGGATTGATTTGGGCGGGATTTTTTTTTGTGTGTGATGAAATGTGAACCGCTGGATTAAGTTAGAAGATTTGAGATTAAATCTGAGCCTTTGTTGTGGTTTCTCAAATTTTTATGTGGGAAAGGATTCAAAATTGGTTGTGTTTTATATATATATATATATATATATATATATATATATATATATATGAGATTCCATCTATGCCAACCGGTTCTGAATGGATACTATTATAACAACTCATCGATTTTTTTTTTTAATAAAGATGATTTTTTTTCTATAAATATCATTTTAAAAAAAATATTATGGAATGAATTTTGGGATATGACAAATGGTTATATATTTGTGTCAGGGTATATATTTATAAATTTCATGCTAAAAGTGAATGCAAATTGTTATTTAACTAAAATTCGATACATGGAATATATTTAGGTTATGATCTAAATCTTTATTTAAAGGGGGAATATTTCTATTCCAAATTATTTTTTTAATTCAATTATTGACAAAATCATTGGTGGACCAACCTATAAATATCATTTTTTATGGAATGAATTGATATAATTTATATCGATTTAAAACGATGCAAGTTGTTATAAAATATTTTAGAAAATAAACGTGAGGTGTTATTAGAATTTAAAACGCAAAAATATTTTGAACTAACCTGTAGGTGTTAGTAAAAAACTAGTAGTAAAAAGTACGAATACTGCGTGGTTGCATAAGTAGCACACCAGATTGATTATCGATGCTTACGTGAGAAGTCACCATTTATACTCAATTATTGCTATAAAGAATTGTCGCATCATATCTCTCATATTATCGATTCGATTATTATCAAAGATCATCTCGCATTATATGTTATATTATTAAATCAATAATTGAGACGACAAAGTTATTCATATTATTAAATTGCAATATTTACAATGTCTAGAAGTTTCACAAGGAGAGGTTTGGTCACCTAATCAATGCGCCAATCAGGAGAAATCCTTATCGAAAGCCCCCTTTCCCGGGAACAACCTCGTTACTAAATATTGTGAGTTATAATATTAATGATGAATAAGTTCGTGTTGATTAAAGATGAATTTGATAGTTTCATCAGGTTGGGATTATTTGTGTTAGTAGAAATCGACATCTATTCCGATGATAATTGATGTCCGGAGGTTATATTGTTCAATCGGTATTCGGGAACTTTTTTTTGAAGTTACTATTCATGAAGTACTATATTCATTACTATTCAAGTTACTATTCACGAAGTTACTATTCACGAGTTACTATTCACGAAGTTACTATTCACTAATTACTATTCACTCTAGTATTGTGCATTTGTATTTGGGTACAATATTATTCCATGAGGAGATGTGCTAATTTTTCGTAATCGTTGGTTGAAGTTATATTTGAATCAATATGGATCACCGGTGGAAAGTTATAATAGTGAATCAATATGGATCATTGGTTTAAAGTTTTAATAGTAAATCAAGATGGACCGTTGCTTTAAGTTTTAATAGTAAATCAATCTGAACCGTCCGCTTAAAAGTAAATCAACTGGACCGCTTCTCAGAATTAGTTACTATTCAATCCATTCTTCTATAAAATAAGCTCATTCCTTCATTATTTCTTACTTAATTCACCAAACTCTCTAGAGAGAAATTATAGAGAGAAAGAAGAAGAGTATTCTCGCTACTTCACTACTTCGATATCCAAAGGTCTTTTATGGTAAGGGGTGTTATTTTTCTTATTCATGAAGAGAACTTCTATTATTCCATTCTTTATTATTCGTTGAATAACTCAGATACGCGGTATACCCTATACTTGGTGAAATTCTTTCGTTTATTCCATTCTTTATTATTCGTTGGAATATCCTGCTCAGGCATTTTACGCCGGATTCGGTTCCGCATTTTTTATTATTCTCATTGAATAACCTTCTGATACGCCTAACTCTCTATACTTGGTGAAATCCTTATGTTATTCCATTCTTTTTATTATTCTCGTTGAAATATCCTCGCTGCAAGGCTTTTACGTTTTGCACCGGGTTCCGTCTTTATTATTCATTTGAATAACTCGTGATACGCGTATTATGGATTATCTATACTTGGTGAAATCCTTATGTTATTCCATTCTTTATTATTCGTTGTTGAATATCCCGTCCTCATCAAGGCTTTTTTACCGACCTCGGTTCCATATTTATTATTCTGTTTGAATAACTCACGTGCTATCTATCACATGCCCGGTGATTTCTTTTGTTATTCCATTCCTTATTATACTCAAATTGGTTAAAGTTTTGACTTCTATACTCCATGAAATTAGTGGAATATCCTCGATATTTGCGCTTCATCCAAGATCTTTCATGGAAATATTCTTTAAGCATTCTTGAATTTTACTCTACAAAGAAGTATCATGTCGACAATTTGGACGTTATTAGTTCCTCGGATAAATTAATTTTTGAACTTGTTTTATATCAATTCTTATATCATTGTCATCATCCTCATGTTTATATTTTTTTAAAGTCATCTCGTGGCCTCAGAGTGCATGATGGACTTGGTATGATTATGACTCGTGGATTATTAAGATAATCATGACCGTAATGTTACAAATGATGTGGTAAAAGTCCCTCATCGCCCGTGTAGTGCATCGATGGATGCTTGTTGGCATGATCATGACCATCGATGAATACACTAATATCCTCGGCCCGTAGTGCATGGATAATTTGTGGTCGTGACCCTAATGAATATCCTCGTCAGAAAAGTGTGGATGATGTGGATTATTTATTGTCGAGTCTCGATAAAAGTGATGAAAAACTTTTTAAATCATAAAAGATAGTAGATTTTATTCTCTACTGACTCTTTTAATGGATTGCTTATTCCACCGCAGCTTAAACTTGTTGTCTATTGTATTTTATCGCTTAACATTGTTCAAGGCTAATGATAATTTATCCCGCATTATCTTAGTCATAATATTTCATCGGGCTAGTTGAGCTCACCCTTTTCTTTCACCGCTCTTCTCTGTGAAATGAGAACGTAGCAGGACTAATCGGGGGGACGGAGTGATGGTCCGTGATGATAAGATTAGTAGTCCTCTACTATTCTATGAAATAGTGTGATAATAATTGTAATGAGGACTTATTTCGAGAGTGGATATTGTCTAGAAGACAATATTTGTATTAAAACTCATGCCTTTTTTTGTCAGATATTTAAGATTGTATCAGATATTATTTGTACCATGTATCTCAGCGCACCCAAGATGGGTGATGTATACCTATTTTGGGGGGGCGCCACAGCTTGGTATCAAAGCTTAGGATATGATCCTCGCTAAGATGTGAGATAAGAACTAGAGAGGAGAGACGGGAATTCTTCGCTAGTATGACCTACCTAAGTTTATTTGTTATTTAATTGGTCACGTAGTATATAGGGTTAATATGTGATATGTTAATTAACCCTTGTTTTGTGGCAAGATTTGAAAATGGCATCCGAGAATGTTGAGAACATCAATGGAGCACAGGAGACCGTTGAGTCTCCACAGATCAATAATCAGGACAATGTGCATCAGGAAGGCGACAATCCTCATGCAAACAACAACACTGACCAAATGATGAACGATGGAATGTTCCGAGGCTTCATGCAATTCATGCAACATCAAAGCGAGAGCTCCTCGTCCAAAATGCAGGTGGAAACACTGGAAACTCTTGACGGTCACCGCCAAACAGTTCAAGGAGCTGGGACCACCGGAGTTTTTTGGAGAGCCAAAACCACTTAAGGCGGAGACGTGGATAAAATAGATCAACAAGATATTTGATGTCTTGGGTTGCTCCGAGGAGCAAAAGGTTCCCTTTGCCACCTTCATGTTGTGTGCAGAGGCAGACATCGGTGGGAATCAGAAAGCGACTCAACCCGCCAGATCGAAGATGTCTTGGGAGAAGTTTCAAGAATCGTTTCAACGACAAGTACTTTCCCGAAAGTATTCATCACATGAAAGAGGTAGAGTTCATCAAGTCGAGCAAAAAACAACATGACCGTGTCACAAGACGGGCCAAGTTTGCCGAGTTGTCCTGGCCAGGCCCCATTTGGTTGATAATGAGGAGAGAATGACGTGAATGTTTCTAAGAGGTTTGAAACCCGAGATACGCCAATATCTTATCTCTCATAAACCGTGTTTGTATTCGGGATGTTGTTAATAGGGCTCGCTTATTGAACGCGATAATGAGTCAACCCAACCAAAAGAGAAAGCAAACCAACAAAATGATAATACCAAGTGATAGCAATCATCGAAGCGGTGATGATAAGCGTGCGAGGGAATCAACATGCCGTAAATGGTAACCACTTTATGGTAATCATGGCCAAAACAATAAGAATGGACATTTCAAGAAGAGGAGATTCAACAATGATGGAAAGACGTCAAGACCATCACCCGTTGTTAAGGAAGGAGAACGACCACCTATTATATGCTTCAAATGCGAGGGAGGGACATATCACCCAAATCGCGCGATGCCATCCAAAGCATGTTACAATTGTGGAAGAGAAGGACACCTAGCCCGATTTTTATCGCTCATCAAGACAAGTCCACTGGGAAGGAGGCACCAAAGGTCCTCCCGTAAAAGTCAAAGCCAAGAAAGTAAAGGAGAGCGTTTGTCGTGACCTCCCAAAAGCAAGGAACCCGAACGAGGTCATCACGTAAGCTTATCATAAACTCTAAATAAGTATATACCTTATTTGATACCGGTTCTACCCATTCTTTTATTTCTCCTACTTGCGCCAACGCTTAAAATTCGACTCCGAGAAATTGGACTTCGACTTATCCGTTGAAACTCCGTTGGGAGAAACCTTCATTACATCCAATCGCTTATAAGTCTTGTTTGGTTCAAATCCAGTATCCTCACATTACCTCGTCGATCTTATTTCATTGAAAATACTTGCAGATTTGACGTAATTTGTGGATTGATTGGTTAACTACTCATCATGCAAAAATTGATTATTTTCGTAAGGTTGTTAGTTTTCATATTCCTAACCAACCTATTATGCTAATTCAAACAACCAAACCATTAAAATCAATCATCGTCATCTCAAGCCATAAAGCTATTCGCTTATTGAAAAAACGGATGTCAAGCTTTCTTAGCTCATGTCACGGATCTAAACAAAAATACGCCAATTTTGAATGATATTTCTATTGTTAATGAATTTCCGACGTATTCCCTCAAGAACTTCCCCGCCTACCCCAGAAGAGCGTGAAATTGAATTTTTGTATCGACCTTGAACCAAGACAAAACCTATTTCCAAAGCCCCATATCGAATGGCTCCTATTGAACTTCGTGGAGTTAAAGACCCAACCGCAGGAATTGTTAGACATCGGGCTTTATTCGCCCTAGTATTTCTCCTCGGGGTGCTCCTATTCTATTCGTGAAAAAGAAAGATGGGAGTATGCGATTTTGTATTGATTATCTGGAGTCGAACCATGTCACCATCAAAATAAGTATATCCATTGCCACGTATTGATGACCTGTTTTCGACCAAATTGTAAGGCGCCAAATTCTTTTCAAAGATCGATCTTCGTCCGGATATCACCAATTGAAGATTAGAACCGATGACATTCCAAAACGGCTTTTCGTAACTCCCCAGACGGCATTATGAATTCCTAGTCATGTCTTTTTGATCGACTAATGCCCCGCCGCCTTTCATGGATATGATGAACCGAGTATTCAAGGATTATTTGGATCACTTTGTGGTCGCCTTTATCGATGACATCCTTATTTATTCCAAAAGCCGAAGAAGATCACGAGCAACACTTGAGGTCGATACTCCAAAAGCTTCGTGAATATAAGCTTTATGCCAAGTCAAGAAATGCGAAGTTCGCTCGAGGAAGTAGCATTCCTGGGCACGTGGTATCAAGTCATGGAATATCCGCTGACCCAAAGAAAGATCAAGTTATTCAAAGTCGGGAGCAACCTAAATCAATGATCAAGTACGTAGTTTTTCGGCTTTACCGGGTTATTATCGGAGATTCGTGGAAGGATTTTTCTAATCGCTACTCCCTTAACTCAAATTGACTCGAAAAAAAGATACAAAATTCGGTTGAACGAGGAATGCGAGAAGAGTTTTCAAGAACTCAAGAGAGAGACTCATTTCAAAGACTGCTCGGACAATACCATCCGCTCTGAGGGATTTGTCATCTACAAAGTGATGCTTCTAGCAAAGGGTTAGGATGTGTTCTCATGCAACATGGGAAAGTCATAGCCTATGCCTCTCGATTAACTCAAAGAATATGAGAGGAATTATCCTACTCATGATTTAGAGTTGGCAGTAATGCTTTTTGCACTAAAGATTTGGAGGCATTACTTCAGATGGGGAGAAAGTGGAGATCTTTACGGATCATAAAAGCCTCAAATATTTCTTTTTTACTCAAAAGGAACTCAACACGCGACAACGACGCTGGCTTGAAATCATTGAAAGATTATGATCATACCATCCAATACCATCCCGAAAAGCGAACGTGGTAGTAGCCGACGATCGAGTAGAGTAAGATCATACGCGGCACGAAAAGCGATATCGACAACGCAAAGGCCCATTTTGTGTGACTTGCAAAGGATGGAGATAGAGTTAAAGACTCCAGGACCCCATGTGATGATGGCATAATATACGAGTAGAACCGACTTTAATTGATAAAGTTAAAGTCGTTTCAAGCTACTATGCACTGAGAGCGGATGCGTATGAGGAAGAAAGTGCAAGAAGGTGCTACGCGGAAGCAAGAATCGATGAAGAAGGAATACTTGAGTCAACTCCAGACTTTGTGTTCCTAACAACCCCGATTTAAAGTATAGAATCATGATGGAGGCGCATAAACACACCATTTTTAATCCATCTGGGAGTACCAAAATGTATCGTGATCTTCGCCATACATTTTTGGTGGAGCAATATGAAGAGAGAGATAGCGTTGTTTATCTCAAGGTGTCTAACTTGTCAACGAGTCAAGGTGGAGCATCAAGTGCCAAAAGGTCCATCAGAACCACTTAAAATTCCAGAATGGAAGTGGGAGCACATTACCATGGATTTCACATCGGTCTTCCCAAGGTTTCTCAAGGCATAGATGCGATTTGGGTCATTGTTGATAGATCGACCAAGTCGCTTCATTTCTTACCGATACGAGAAACTTATACACTTGAACGCCTTGCTAGTATGTATATAAACGAGATTGTAAGATTGCATGGTATGCCAAGATCCATAGTTTTCGATCGAGACCCAAGATTCACTTCAAGATTTTGGGTTAGTTTACAAAAAGCTATGGGCACGGATTTATAATTTAGTTCTAAGATATCATCCTCGATTTGGACGGACAATCGAGAGGACTATTCAAACTCTTGAAGATTTATTAAGACTCTCGTGTCCTCGACTTCAAAGGAAGTTGGGACAAGTTCTTACCATTGGTGGAGTTTTCATACAACAACAGCTTATCAAGCAAGTATTGGCATGGCTCCATTCAAGCGCCAGATGGAAGAAAGTGTCGCGTTCTCCAAAGATGTTGGGATGAGGTGGGTGAAGCAACGTTGTTGGGACCGGAGTTGGTACGTATGACTACTTAAAAAGATTCAAACGATCCGACAACGATAAAAACCTCACAAGATCGATAAAAGAGTTATGCCGATCTTCATCGAAAGGACGTGGAATTCGATATCGAGATCATGTGTTATTACGTGTTGCTCCATGGAAAGGAGTTACGAGATTTGGAAAGAGAGGAAAGCTCAAATCCTCGATTTATTGGCCCATTTTTAATCCTCGAACGAGTAGGAATCGTGGGTCTATAGACTCGCTTTTACCGCCAAGTATGTCTCGTGTTCATAATGTTTTTCACATATCTATGTTACGTAAATATGTGAAAGACCCGAACCACATTATCGAAGTTAGAACCGGACGAAATAGCGGAAGATTTAATATATGAGGAGGTTCCTGTTAAAATCTTGGATAAAAGGAGCATATTCTACGCTTCCAAGGTTATACCTCAAGTCAAAGTTTTGTGGAGGAACCACGATGTCGAGGAAATGACCATGAGTTAGAATCAAATGAAATCAAGGTATCCTTACCTCTTCGACATATCGTGTACGCATTCTAATTTCGAGGGCTTAAATTTCATAAGAAAGGGAGGTTGTAAGACCCCAACTTTTTTTTTAATAAAGATGATTTTTCTATAAATATCATTTTTTATTATGGAATGAATTTGATATAATGTTATAGTTGTGGGTAATATTTATAAATTTTGCTAAGTATGCAAGTTGTTATAAAATATTCGATTGGTCGGAGAATATTCTTTTTGTCGGGAATATTCGCATAACCAAGACAATCATTGGTGGACCCCATTAATAGAATTATCATCGAATCGAGAAAACGACAAAAATATTTTATAAATAACTACGGAGGTGTTATTGTTAAAACCGCTGAACTACCCAGTAGTAAAAGTACAAAGAATACGCTGTGGTCGCATATAAGAAGACACCAGATTGATTATTGATGCTTACGTGAGAAGTCACCCGCTTATACTCAATTATTGCTATAAAGAATAATTGTTGATCATATCTCTCTATATTATCGATTCGATTATTGTCACAAAGATCATCTCGTGATTATATGTTATATTATTAAATCAATAATTGAGACGACAAAGTTATTCATATAAATAAATTGCAATATTTACAATGTCTAGAATTTCACAAGGAGAGGTTTGGTCACCTAATCAGGCTACTAAATAGGAGAAATCCTTATCGAAAGCCCCTCTTTCCCGGAACAACCTCGTTGCTAAATATTGTGAGTTATAATATTAATGATGAATAAGTTCGTGTTGATTAAAGATGAATTTGATAGTTTCATTGGTTGGGATTATTTGTGTTAGTAGAAATCGACATCTATTCCGGATGATAATTGATGTCCTGGAGGTTATATTGTTCAAATCCAAGTATTCGGGAACTTTTCGTGGTTTGAGTACTATTCACGAGTTACTATTCATGAGTTACTATTCATGAGTTACTATTCACGAGTTATTATTCATGAGTTACTATTCACGAGTTACTATTCATCGATTACTATTCACTCTAGTATTGTGCATTCGGGTATTTGGGTACAATATTATTCCATGAGGAGATGTGCTAATTTTTCAGACCGTTAGTTGAAGTTATATTAGTGAATCAATATGGACCGCTGGTGAAAAGTTATAATAGTGAATAAATATGGATCGTTGGTTTAAAGTTTTAATAGTAAATCAGTAAATAGTAATTTAAATTTTTTCAAATTGATTTTAGAAATTTAAGTGTTCTTGAATTTTGGAATAGAGGGCGTATTTATTATGTTGTTTAATACTAATAAATACTAGTACTACTACCCTATCCTCTTTATAGTACTAATATGTTTCCATGACCAAGTAAAAGCGGAGTAAATATCAAAAAATTACTACTGTAGTAGTTAGTAAATTACTTCTTTAATTTTGGACTAATACAATAATGCCCAAGATAAAAAATTTTAATATTATTATTTTAGATTATAATATCCTTAGTATTGATTGTCATATTTCTATCGCCTATGCATATATATTTATGGAACATCACTTGTTAGTTATGTGTAAAAATTATGCAATTAAATAAAAATTTAAATATAAATAATTTTATTTCTTTTTAATATACACAAGAAGTTTGAAGAATATATATATATAAGCAACTAGTCTACAAGTATATGAGAGTTGTGAGTTGTGCATGATAATAAATTGAATTCTTAATATCACTGTTATTAAAGGTTATATCCTCTTAATAACAATATTTTTAAAATTTTTAAAATACCTTATTTACAATGTCCACATAATAACAATGTTCTTACATTTTTGCTGGAGGGAGATTTAATTATACAAAATGATGTTTTTGTATGGTAATTTGTGTAATTGTATACGAATGTCCCTCACTTTTTATTTGTCTAATTATTAATAATAAAGAGTTAACAAATTAGATAAAAGTCGATCAATTGACTAATTTTTAAATTAATATATCTTATTATTTTTTTTATCTAGTTGTAAAAAATTCATAAATGTGACGCCACCAAAATAGGTATACAACACCCATTCTGAGTCGTCAAATACATGGTACAGAAACAACTACAACTTTATTAATACAATTGTCGTGCAAAATACGACAACACATAAACTGTGAGTTTAAAAATAAATATTGTCTTCTAGACAATATCAACACTCAAATAAGTTCTCATTATAATTATTGATACACTATTTTATAAAATAGTGAGGACTACAAAAACAACTTTCTAGAACCTTCATTCCATACCCAACTAGTACTCGCTACATTCTCGTCTCCTAAGAAGAAAAATGGAACAAAAAGAAAAGGGTGAGCTCAACTAGCCTAGTAAAGAATATTATGACTAAGATAACATAGAACAAATTATCGTTAGTCCTCAACAGGGAAAAATCTGATAGAATACAATAGACAACAAGTTTTAAATCAATATTCGCAAAATGAAATAATAATTCATTGTAAGAGTTACGTAGAGAATGAAATCTACTTTCTTCTATGAATTTAAAAGTTTATCATCAATATTTTATCCCTGTAACATCAATCAATATACATCTTGAATCAAATATTCATCTTCGCACTACAGGCCAAAGATATTCATCAGTTGGTCATGTTCATCTCAACACATGTTTATCTTTGCATTACGGGCCAAAGATATTCATCAGAAAATCATTCATCTTTTCACTACAGGCCAAAGATATTCAATAATATCATCATTTAGGACTGAGGATGATGAAAAATATTTTAAAGAAAACGAATTCAGTGAAACAAAAGAATAAATATTAAGGATTCGTATTTCGGTTTATCCATGTTCAAAAATATTTCATAAATAACCATAGTGGAGTAAAATTCAAGAATGATCAAAACATGGATACAATCAAAGCTAGTATCCATAATAGATATCTTGAACAAAAAACAAAAATTTAATTTCTCTGTGAATAGTGTCGTATTCGTGAATAGTCCGTCACGTAAATAAGTAATATACGTGAATAAAGCCAGACACGTGAATAAGAATCTCCATTACACTAAAAGACAAGAATTTCACAAGAAAAATCTTATCAATATTCCGGCATAATGATATTGAAAAAAATAATATCATTTTAAAAAAATAATAATAATATCCCTTATCCCGAAAAGACAGTATTTTTAACTGAAATACTGGATATAGTGATGAAGGGAACTTGCACCGTATAGCAACACTCAAAGTATCAAAATACTCACAAGAATATACTCGATAATATAGAGAGAGAAATCTTTAGTTTCTAGTGTGATTTTCAATTCTAACCCAAGCACCCTAATTATAGGAAAATGCTTAGAACACTAAAGCAGAAAATTTAATAAAATATTATTATTATTTTTCTTAAACTTCCTACGCATACCAATTAAGTCAAAACATCAGCCATCCACTCAATAAAATTAAGAAAAACGTTTTTCTTAAATAAAACTATTAAAACTTCAAAAATCAATTATTCCGGAACTTCGGAACTTCAATAATTCATAATAAATAGCCCTTTTATCAGAAAAATTTGAATCTTATATCCATTCCATAGAAAATTCAATTCTCTACAATTTTGTAAGTTTAAGTTTTTCCAAATTCCAAACAGTAATTGACCGAAATTCACATACAGACGATTTTACAGGCTATAATCAAATTTCAATCAAGAAATGGGGTCCACAAACATGAAAAATATATTTTAAATATTTTTTTTGTAACAAAAATACTCTTCCTCCTCATTTATTCATATATCACACATTCATTGTAAAAATATCACCATTATTATATTATTATAATATAATAATATATTTAAATGAATTATTTTATCATAAAAGAAAAATAACAATTTTCAACAATTGTCACATTAAAATTTTCTCCATTTATATCCACATAAAATGAATATTTTCCTTATCATATAAATCAATAATTAATTATTCACAAATAATATTACGTAATCACAATATCGACAACCGTGCCGCTCCTGTGAAAGAGGGGCTTTCCAATAAGGATTTCTCCCATCGCACGCAATTAGGTGACCAAACCTCTCCTTAGACAAAACTTTCTAGACATCGCCAATAATGCTATCTAATAATATTATTCAAATAATATGAATTATCGATCCGATAATGGAAAATACTACAGTAGTGATAATTATCAAACAACAATAATATAAAATATCAACGTAGCAATTATCGAATCAATAAAATAAAATATTGAACAAGAATTATCGTAACAATTATCGAGTAAGTGCCTTCACGTAAGAATCAATAATCGTGCAATAACCGCTGCTACTATGTTTTAACCACCGGGTATTCTAACAAGATTAATCTGTAAATAACTACGCTGTTATTTATAAACAACTTATACTTATCATTTTCTTCATCCAATCGCTTTCTATTATGGGGGCCCATACAAGGTCGCTACTGCCGCATTTAATATTCCCCGACAACAAGAATATTCCACTACCAAACTAATATTCCCTAATAACAACAATGAATATTTTATAACCACTTGCTTATTTGAAATATTTAAGATTTTACCCATAACTAACCACATTAATCAAATCAACCCTTACTATTTCAAAATAATAAATAGAGAAATTAAATTTCATTTATAATAAGTTAGCGATTTTACAACCTCCCTCCTTATGAAATTTCGTCCTAAATCGACGTGACGACGGTGTGTGTTTTCAAAAGGTGAGGATACTCGCTTTTATTTCCGTTTCCAACTCCCAGGTCATTTCCTCTATATCATGGCTCTTCCACAAAACTTTGAATTGTGGTATGACCTTTGTGTGTAGGACATGCTCCTTCCTATCTAAGATCTTGACAGGTACTTCTTCGTACGTTAAGTCTTCGGCTATCTCGTCTGGTTCTAACTAAATAACGTGGTTCGGGTCTTTTACATATTTACGAAGCACAGATATGTGAAAAACATTATGAACACGAGACATACGTGGAGGTAACGCGAGTCTAATGGCCACATTTCCTACTCGGTCAAGAATCTGAAATGGACCAATAAATCGTGGATTGAGCTTTCCTATTCTCCCAAATCTTGTAACTCCCTTCCATGGAGCAACACGCAACAATACATGATCCCCAATACTCCGCATAACTCTTTTGTCGATCCTGTGCCGTTTGTATACGTTATCGAATCATTTGGATTTTTTCTGTAGTAATACGCACTCAACTCGGTCCCAACAATGTTGCTTCACCCACCTCATCCCAACATATCTGGAGAGCGACACTTTCGTCCATATAATGCTTCAAATGGAGCCACACCTATACTTTGCTCGATAAATCGCTGTTGTCAGGAGAATTCCACCAATGGTAAATACTTATCCTAACTCCTTTGAAGTCTAGGACACAGAGTCTTAATAGATCTTCAAGAGTTTGAATAGTCCTCTTCGATTGTCCGTCCGCTTTGAGGATGGTATGCCGAATCAATCGTAAATCTGCGCCATAGCTTTTTTGCAAGCTAACCCAAAATCGTGAAGTGAATCTTGGGTCACGATCCAAACTATGGATACCGGCATGCCATGCAATCTCACAATCTCATTTACATACACATACAGCAAGACGTTCAAGGAATAAGTCTCCCAGACGGCAAGAAATGAGCAGATTTGGTTAATCTATCAACAATAACCCAAATAACATTTATGCCTTGAGAAACCATGAGAAGACCCGTAACGAAATCCATGGTAATGTGTTCCCACTTCTATTTTGAAATCTCAAGTGGTTGCAATGGACCCTTAGGCACTTGATGTCTCGCCTTTACACATCGACAAGTTAAACACATCGAGATAAACTTTGCAATCTTCTCTTCATATTGTTCCACCAAAATGTACGTCAAGATCACGATACATTTTAGTACTTCCGGATGGATTGCAAAACGGTGTATTGTGTGCCTCCATCATGATCTTGTTTTTCAAATCGAAAGTCGTTAGGAACACAAAGTCCGGAGTGGACTCAAGTATTCCTTCTTCATCGATTCTTCGCTTTCGAATATCACCTTCAGACTTTCTTCTTCTTATACGATCGCCTCCGGTCCGTGGGCTCGAACAACTTTAACTTTTTCGATTAAAGTAGGTTCTACGCGATACTTGACATCATCGCACGGGTCCCCTGAGTCTTGAATTCTATCTTCATCTTTTGTAAATCACACAAAATGGGCCTTTATTTTGACAACATCGCACTCGCTCTCAAGATATGATCTTCTACTCAACGCGCCACCTACCACGCTCGCTTTTCAGATGGATGGTATTGAATGGTGTGGTCGTAATCTTTCAATACTCGAGCCAACGTCGTTGCCGCATGTTGAGTTCCTTTTGGGTGAAGAAATATTTGAGGCTTTTTACGGTCCGAATATATCTCCACTTTCTCCCCATATAGATAGTGCCACCAGATCTTTAGCGCTAAAACAACTGCTGCCAACTCTAGATCATGAGTAGGATAATTCCTCTCATATTCTTTAAGTTGTCGTGAGGCATATGCTACGACTTTCCCATGTTGTATGAGAACACATCCTAACCCTTTGCCTCAAGCATCACAGAGATAACAAATCCATCCGAACCAGATGGTATTGTCGTAACAGTCTTTAAATGAGTCTCCTCTCGAGCTCTTGAAAACTCTTTTAGCATTCCTCACTCCATACGAATTTTGTGTCCTTCTAAGTCAACCGAAGTTAATCTGAGTAGCGATTCGAGAAAACCCTTCCACTAATCTTCGATAATAACCAAACTAAGCCCGTAAAGCTACGACTTTTGGCCACCGCTTTCGGCTGTTCCTAACTTCAGATTGCTTCAATCTTCTCCGGTCAACAGATACTCCATGTTTTGACACCACGTGCCCAAGGAATGCTACTTCCTCAAGCCGTAACTCGTGATTTCTTCAACTTAGCATAAAGCTTATTTTCACGAAGCCTTTCGAGTACCAAATTTTCAAATGGTGCTCATGATCTTCACGACTTTTGGAATATATGAGGATGTCATCAATAAAGACAACAACGAACCGATCCAAATATTCCTTGAATACTTGGCTCATCATATCCATGAAAGTCGCAGGAGCATTAGTCAATCCAAAAGACATGACTAAGAATTCATAATGCCCATACCGAAGTTTCAAGGCGCCTTTTGAATATCCTCATTCTAATCTTCAAATTGATGATATCCGTAATCTAAGATCGATCTTTGAAAAGAATTGTGCTCCTCAGAATCGGGTCAAAGAGGTCATCAATACGAGGTAGTGAATATCTATTCTCGATAGTGACATGGTTTAATTTCTCGAAAGTCAATACAAAGTCGCATACTCCCGCCTTTTTTTCTTTTTTAATAAAACAGAGCACCCCAAGGAGATGTACTAGATTTAATGAAACCGATGTCCAACAATTCCTCAGTAGTTGGACCTTTAACTCCCAAGTTCAATAGAGCCATTCGATATGGGGTTTTAGAAATGGGCTTTGCATCGTGTTCAAAATCAATAAAGAATTCAACTTCACATTCTGGGGGTAGACCGGGAAGTTCTTCAGAAAATACATCAGGAAATTCACTAACAACAGAAATTTTATTCAAATTTGACGTGTCTTTATTCAAATCCATAACATGAGCTAAGATAGCTTGACATCCGTTTTTCAATAAACGAATGGCTTTATGGCTTGATATGACAGTGATTGATTTTAGTGGTTTAGTTGCTTGAATTCGAATAACAGGTTAATTAGGAATATGAAAACTAACAACCTTACGAAAATAATCAATTTTTGCATGATGAGTAGTTAACCAATCAATCCCTAAAATCACGTCAAATGCAAGTATCTTTAAAGAGATAAGATCAACAGGTAATGTGATGGTGCCGACTTGGATTAAACAAGATTTATAAACAGTGGATGTAATGAAAGTTTCTCCTAACGAAGTCTCCATAGATAAGTCAAAGTCTAATTTCTTTGGAATCAAGTTTAAACGTTGATCACAAGCAGGAGAAATAAATGAATGGGTAGAATCCAGATTCAGTAAGGTATAAACTTCGCAAGAATTTATGATTAGCTTACCCGTGATCACCTCGTTTGGGTTCCTCAGATTTTGACCACCACAACAAACGCTCTTCCAGAACCATTGACTTTGATTTTTTATGGGATGTACCTTTCGAGTCACCATCCCCATCGGACTTTGGTTTCGCTATCGCATAATCTCGAAAGCGATATGTCCTTCCTTTCCACAATTATAGCATACCTTGAACTGTTCAGGATAGTTTGGCTATGATATGTCCTCTTTTTCAGATTTATAAGATAATGACCGGTGGTCGTTCTCCTCCCTGTAGAACCCGCATTGTCGGTGCCGACGCCTTCACATCATCATTGTTGAATCTCCTTTTTAAAATCTCCCCGACTCGCTTCTTCTATTTTCATGGTCATGATTACCACCAGAGTGGTTGTCGCTTTTGTCCAGATTTTTCTTTCCCCACCGGTTATCGTTGTTCGATGATCGCCGCATCACCCAGATGACCTCGGTCAGGGTCCCTCGGTTGAACGCATTCGTTATCTCGCCTAATAATTTAGCTCGCTGACAACATCCGAATATAGAGAAAATTTATGAGAAATGAGATATCGACGATGTCGGGTTTCAAACCTCTCGTAAACATTCGCCAGACGTTCCTCATTCTCCACCAAATGAGGTAGAAACCGGATAACTCCGCGAACTTCGCCTCAGATCGGGACACCGCCATGTTGTTCTCGCTTCCAGCCTAATAAACTCTACCTCCTTTATATACGATTTAATACTTTCGTGAAAGTACTTGTCATTGAACAATTTCAAATGTTTTCCAAGACATGCTGAAAGTACCGGATGGGTACGCTTCACAGATTCCCACCAATAATCTACCTCATTACGGAACATAAAGGTGGCGAATGAAACCTTCTGTTCCTCCGCGCATCCCAAGACGTTGAATATCTTGGTAATTTGCTTGACCCACATCTCCGCGCTTTAATTGGATTCGCTTTCCCTGCACTCGTGGTCCCAACTCTTGAACCGCGTCGTCAGTGATAAATTGTGCGTTGCTATCATTTCCACCGTATTTTGTACACGAAGTCTCCTTCGGCCTCGATTTTACATGAATCGCAAAAAGCTTCTAAACATTCCATCGCTCATCGCTCCGATCGGTGGTGTTGTTTTTATGAGGAGGAACATTGCTTACCTGTTACACGTTTTTTCCTCATTGGTGGGTAAAGGTGTCTCCACTGGCCTCATTTACTCCATCGTTAACATTCTCTTGTTGCCATTCTCAAATACTGCCATAAAATAAGGGTTAATTAAAGAAATTAACATATCACATAATATCCCTATATTCTAACCAACAAAAAAGCTTAGGTAGGACACACTAGCGAAGGATTTACTCTGCTCTCCCTCCTAGTTTTATTCCCCGATCTCCGCCAGAGATCATATCCCCTAAGCTCGATATTAATGTGGACGCCCCCAAAATAGGTATACAACACCCATTTTGAGTCGACAAATACATGGTACAGAAATAACTACAACTTTATTAATACAATTGTCGTACAAAATACGACTGTTGGTTGATTTCGCAATCAATGAATTTATGCAAGTGTACACAGTCAACAAGTAATAAAGTGATAAGATAGAGTGTCGATCCCACAGAGAATTCTAATTAATAAATTCCAACTACTAGCACTATATCAATCCAATTTTATTTAAACAACCATAAATTGTGATTTTTCTAATTAAGAAAGCTAAATTAAACAATTAAAATAGATTATTTTAAAATAAAATAAATAAATAAAACTAAGATTTTAACGAATAAATTCAGATGAATAAAGATTAAGACTCCAATATCCCCAATTATGAACTATAAATCAATCATCCAATTATCCCAATTATTATGCCTACTGAATTGTTAACAGGAATTCTCAAATGCCAAAAACCCTTTTCCAAGTGAACAATTAACTTCTATTTAATCCAGATTAATCTTGCTATATTCCTATGCAAAACAATTGAATTAAACTCCTTCAATTCCAATTCGTTATGTGTTACATGCGGTGAACATATATTTCTATTCAATTCACAAACCTAATTATTCACTATGCAAATAACTAAGTCACACGTTATCAGGACCAATTCTAACCATAGATCTCCTCTTTCAATTCCTTCTAGAGTAACAAGGTAATTATTGGCCAAATAATTAATCAATAAATACAAGGCAAGATAAACAATTCACTTCAACACAAATAATTGGAATAAATCAAATAACTAATTTATATCCATAAAAGGTTCAATTGAAATCTTAATTAAAGAAATTAGTTCATAGCAGAAATTAAAACCACAATCCAATAAAAATCATCCTTAAAGAATTACACAAATTGAAAGAATGGAAAAGAGGAAAACTCTAAGTAAAAACTTCAATCTGTTCTTGATTCCTTGCTTAGTCTCCAATTGTGGATGATCAGTCCCCTCCTTCAATGAAAATAACCCTTATATACTCCTTATATTGTACCACAATCCTCTTCCAAAGCAACCTCTCAATTAGCCACCCTTTAGCAAGTCAAACGGATGGTCAAACGCATGCTTGCTCAACAAAACTCACGACCCAAATACATTTCAAGACTTTGGGATCATTATTAAATGTAATACCCAATTGTTGGATCCTGTAAAATTACCAAAATGCCTTTCTCTAGCTTAAAACTCCCCATTCGCTCCTATAGCTCCCGATTCTGCAAAACAACAACTAGACACAATAAAAGTACTTCTAAATGACTTGAGAATGCACAAATTTAATCCCAAGTATATCCGATTCATGGGTATATTACCCAATTATCAACGACAACACATAAACTGTGAGTTTAAAAACAAATATTGTCTTCTAGACAATATCAACACTCAAATAAGTCCTCATTACAATTATTGATACACTATTTTACAAAATAGTGAGTACTACAAAAATAACTTTCTAGAACCTTCATTCCATACCCCGACTAATACTCGCTACATTCTCGCCTCCTAAGAAGAAAAATGGAACAAAAAGGAAAAGGGTGAGCTCAACTAGCCCAGTAAGAATATTATGACTAAGATAACATAGAACAAATTATCGTTAGTCCTCAACAGGGAAAAATCTGATATAATACAATAGACAACAAGTTTTAAATCACAGCAAAAATAATAATTCATTAGAGGAGTTACGTAGAGAATGAAATCTACTTTCTTCTATGAATTTAAAAGTTTATCATCAATATTTTATCCCTGTAACATCAATCAATATGCATCTTGAATCAAATATTCATCTTTTCACTACAGGCCAAAGATATTCATCAGTTGGTCATGTTCATCTCAATACCTGTTTATCTTTGCATTACGTGTGACGCCCCCAAAATAGGTATACATCACCCATCTTGGGTTGCCAAAAAATACACTACTGACAACTTCATTTATACAACTGTCGTGCAAAATACGACGACAAGTATACTGTGAGTTTTAATACAAATGTATGTAACTCTCATGGTGCCTCGACCACAACCTTACAATGGTACGTTACATAAAAGTACAGTCAAAAACTGTTTTAGAGATTAAAATCTTTGGGAAGTGCTCAAGGAAACCTTCGTACATAGGAGGCCATGAATCTAAGTTATGATAGATATCATATATCCAGAGAATTATCCTTGGTTGACCCAATAGACCCCAAAGAAAAACGAGAAGATTACTATCATGTTCCTTCCAATGGTGAGTCTTCTCTTGACATATAACTATCTCCACCGTCTCCAAGTGAAAATTATATTTCAAATAAACTCCAAGATCATATAGGCGGTGCTCGTAGATATACTCAGCAAATGGATGTGCACAACTTTGTCTTATGATAAAACGAGGTTGTATGTCATTAGACATCTTGTATGATAGTGGCAAAACACCCTTCCAAAGTTAGGTTCATCTCACCCTATTCGGTTCACCAAAATTAAATATCAAATGACGTATACAATACGACACACTTATCTAAATTTCTTAATAAAATTATTTCCATACTATTTAGGGAGAACCTCAACAGCTATAAATCACCGTTCTATTTCCCTGTTATCCCCGCTTGACTCGGTAACACTCTTATTACCTGAAAATAATTGTGAAGCAAAAAGGGTGAGCACAACTAGCCCAGTAAAGAAAATCATGACTAAAGATAATTAAATTATCAATAGCCTTCGTCAATAATAAATCAGAGATTTAGAACATATGGTAGATGATAAAACTTTTCAACCATAGTTCATAAAATGAACGAGTAATCCATTAAAAGAGTCAAATAGACCATCAGGTCTATTATCTTCTCCATGTTAAAATTTCACCAATAATGTTTTATCCCTGTAACATCAATCAACAATTTCTGTCCATAATTATATGAATAACTCATAATCATAATTGTGATTCTCAATTCTTTTTTCGCACTCTAGACGAAAATAATTTACATTACCTATATCACACCGAAACATCAAAAATCATGGTTATACCAAATCACAATTCTCGCTCATAATCATATTAATAAATTCATCTTTACACTACTACCAAAGATATACAAATCAGATAACTAATAATCAACATTCATCTTTTGCACTATGTGCTAAAGATATACAATCAGAAACCAATAATGCCGAGACTCAAATTTTAATAAGATCACGACTACTTAATTATTCATGCACTAAAAGCCAAGGATATTCGTGTTTTTCATTACTACCATGATTATACCGAATAATCCTCGGTCATAATTATACCAAGTCCGCATCTACGCACTACTGCCAAACATGACTTTTTACTACATCATTTATAACATTACGGCCATGATTATCTTTGAATAATCCCAGTGTCATAATCATACCAAGTCCATCTACGCACTACATGTGCCACGATTGACTTTCAACACAACACAAGCGTGGGAATGATGACAATGATATAAGCATTAATCAAACGAAAATAAGGATAAATATTAAAGACTTTAAATTTATCCAAATATTATCAATCACTTAATAAACTCATAATCAAATATTATTAATATTATAACATCATTTTAATCATTTCTTAAACCTAAAAATAATTTATTTCAATTGTTTACACTTTACCAAATAATGTATTTAATCATTCAAAAATGTCATACTCATAAGATTTCATCACCAATGATCAAATCCCTCATCAAAAATCTGCATATACCCTATATAGGATTTCCAAGCCATAAAAATCCTATTTTCCAACTTTGTTACTTCACATAACATATTTAACTCATTTACTCATAACTAGATTATTTTCATGAAAAATACCAAATCAGTCCCAAATTTTTTTTTTTATGGGATTTAGCGAAATATAGTCCCATATTGAACATATATTTTTCTCAGAATTTTTAAAATTCATTTACTATTTTTCAAAAATCAATTTTTAATTAATTTTTAAAAAATTAGCTACCTCAAGTTTAACTCCAGAAATTCCCAAATCTTGGCAGGATCTTACACATGTTAGTGTGATCTTCCAGTTTAAATTTCATGGTCATTGGAGTTGTAGAACTCCAGTTATAGTGTTTTTCGTCGGAAAAACCTAAATATTGAAATAGTCATAACTTGCTCATTTTAAGTCGGAATGAGCTCATTTTTGGACAGGAGGTACTTTATACCATATATTTCCATGTCCCAAAAGTTTGGAATTTTTCTCACAAATTAAGTGGCCGAAACAGCCCTTTTAAACTTCTGGGCAGTAGCCTTTTTGTAATTTATAGCTTTTGACTACTTTGCTAAAATCAGTCCACACGAAAATCTACAACACCTTTTACAGTGATTCCACTTGGATAAATTAGAAAACTTATAGATCTAACTCTAGAACTTGACCACACTCAAAAATTCAAAATATAATAGGAGATATGGTCAATTGAATTTCATGTTCTATTTTCACCAAAATCTGATTTTCAACCCTTTGTGATTTCTAAGAAACTTTCATGTTTTCACATAATAACCAACATAACTTATCATAACACTTATTAAAACTACATATACCCATGATTTTCATCCGTTCAATACTTTTATTATGACTTTCATCATAATCCACGTAAACAGATCATTTCCACAATTTAATAAGGAATGAATACAAAGGATCATTCACCACGCACGTGGTAATCCACATGTATGTGTTATTCCAACAGTAATAATAAAGAATGGAATAATGTAAGAATTCACCATGCATGCGATAGATAGCACGTACAAGTTATTCCAATGTAATAATAAATAATGGAACTGTGTCACGCAGAACGTCATGTATGTGATATTTAAACGTAATAATAAAGAATGGAATAATAGAAGAATTTCACCATGATGCAGATTGCGACATACAAAAGTTATTCCAACATAATAATAAAGAATGAAACCGGTCATGCGTAAATGCACATACAGGATATTAAGCACGTAATAATAAATAATGGAAATGGTAAAGTCACGCAGAACGAACGATGACGTGATATTCAAACTAATAATAAAGAATGGAATAATAGAAGAATTTCACCATGTATACTAGATTTGTGATATACAAAAGTTATTCCAACATAATAATAAAGAATGGAATAACAAAAGCTCTCTTCATGAATACGAAAAGAAATAATATCCCTTACGTATATAACAAATAATATTCCTTACCTAGAACAAACCTGGATATGTGTAGTGAAATAAGAAGAATACTTTTTTTTCTTTCTCTCTATAGTTTTTCTCTAGAGTTTCGTTGAATTCGTAAGAAATAATGAAGGAATGAGCTTCTATTTATAGGATAATGGACCTGAATAAGAATTAATTCCCGAAAAGGTCCAGATTGATTTACTTTTTAAGCGGACTATCCAGATTGGTTTATTGTAAAATATTCTAATAAAACAAAATCTTTTAAATAAAATATAATATATTCTATTTATAATCTAATAAAACGAATAACTTTATAAAAGTATTCATTTTATATAAAAAGATTTTACTACGCAAACACTACGCAGCATATTTACTATGCAAAACACTACGCATAATAAAATATAATATATTCTAATTATTATCTAATAAAATAAATAACTTTATAAAAGTATTCTGCATTTTATATAAAAAGCTTTTCTGCTTTTATTACATTAATAATACTAATAAAACAAAACTTCATCATCATTATTATAATTCACACTATTAATCGACTGTGTCGTTCTCGTGAAAGAGGGCTTTCCAATAAGGATTTCTCTATTAGCGCGCAATTAGGTGACCAAACCTCTCCTCGCGTAACTTCTAGACATCGTTAATATTGCAAATAATAATATTAATAACTTTGTTATCTCAATTATTGATTTAATAATATATAAAATATCGACAATAATTGAATCAAACTGAGTGACTTCTCACGTAAGCATTAATAATCAATACCGTGTGCTACTATGCAACCACGCGTATTTTACCACCGATTATTTTTTGATAACTTGCTTACTTTGAAAAATTTTCAAATGTCATCCTTAACTTTAAACTTTTATCAATTTAACTATTCACCAAAATAAAAAAAATTGAATACTTTTATTTCATAAAATTCGGGGTATTACATTACGGACCAAAGATATTCATCAGAAAATCATTCATCTTTGCACTATAGGTCAAAGATATTCAATAATATCATCATTTAGGACTGAGGATGATGAAAAATATTTTAAAGAAAATGAATCTAGCGAAACAAAAGAATAAATATTAAGGATTCGTATTTCGGTTTATCCATGTTCAAAAATACTTCATAAATAATCATAGTGGAGTAAAATTCAAAAATGATCAAAACATGAATACAATCAAAGCTAGTATCCATAAAAAATATCTTGAACAAAAAATGAAAATTTAATTTCTCTATGAATAATGTCGTATTCGTGAATAGTGCCGTATACGTGAATAGTAACCCCGACACTAAAAGACAAGAATTTCACAAGAAAAATCTTACCAATATTCCGGCATAATGATATTGAAAGAAATAATATCATTTTTTTTAAAAAAAAACATAATATCCTTTACCTCGAAAAGACAGTACTGAAGGGAACTTGCACCGTATAACAACACTCAAAGTATAAAAATACTCACAAGAATACGCTATATAATATATATAGAGAGAAATTTTTAGTTTCTGGTGTGATTTTTAATTCTAACCTAAACACCTTATTTATCGGAAAATGCTTAGAACACCAAAGCAGAAAATTTAATAAAATATTATTATTATTTTTCTTAAACTTTCTACGCACACCAATTGAGTCCAAACATCATCCATCCACTCAATAAAAGTAAGAAAAATATTTTTCTTAAATAAAACAATTAAAACATCAAAAATCAATTATTCCGAAATTTCGGAACTTCAATAATTCATAATAAATAGTCCTTTTATCAGAAAAAATCGAATCTTATGTCCATTCCATAGGAAATTCAATTCTCTACAACTTTGCAAGTTTAAGTTTTTCCAAATTCCAAACATAAATTGACCGAAATCCACATACGGACGATTTCACAGGCTATAATCAAATTTCAGTCAAGAAATGGGGTCCACAAACATGAAAAATATGTTTTAAATATTTTTTTGTAACAAAAATACTCTTCCTCCTCATTTATTCATATATCACACATTCATTGTAAAAATATCACAATTATTATATTATTATAATATAATAATATATTTAAATGAATTATTTTATCAGACAAAGATAAAATAACAATTTTCAACAATTGTCACATTAAATTTTTTTTCCATTTATATCCACATAAAATGAATATTTTTCTTATCATATAAATCAATAATTAATTATTCACAAATAATATTACAGAATCACAATATCGATAACTGAGTCGTTCCTTGTGAAAAGGGCTTTCCAATAAGGATTTATCCTACTAATAAGCACAATTAGGTGACCAAACCTTTCCTGTATAAAACTTTCTGTACATCGCTAATAATGCTATCTAATAATATTATTAAAATAATATGAATTATCGATCCGATAACGACAAACATCGCAGAAGTGACAATTATTGAAATAACAATAATATAAAATATCAACGCAAAGAATTATTGAATCAATAAAATAAAATATTGAATAAAGAATTATCGTAATAATTATCGAAGAGTCTTTTCACGTATTTAATCAAATACCGTGTGCTACTGTTTTTTAACCACTGGGTAAAATAGTTGTTGGGAATATAATTAGGTGGTAAAATAGTAAATTACCAAAGAGTTGTAAGATGTTGTTGGGAATATAATTAGGTGGTAAAATAGTAAATTACCAAAGAGGTCGTGTTATATTATCAGCCACTCCGGCTTCCTAGGCCTTCTTAAATTGAACTTGTGAAAGTGGTGGAAAAATGTACGTGGCGTCATCTTGTCCATACGTGTGTCGCGTGTCTATTGGACTTCAACTTGGAAAATATGACCTGATCTTCCTTTTATGTGAGACAGTCTTAAGGGATACGTCTCATTGAGAAGCAATTGGGGTTATCCCACATAATAAGAATATTACACGAATGATAAATATTTACTTGGACGTTGGGTTCTCAAGATAGATCATAGATCTGTAATAACTGTATTAGATTAAAAAAAAGCAAAAATATTAGCTTTATTACTACCAAGGAAGAGTTATTTTACACAATAGCTACTGCCTACAGCTACGCACAGAGGAAAAGTAGCGTTAGCCTTTCGGCCCATCCCATTACTCAATAATTACGGACCAAATGGGGGCAGAACCGTAATATAAAATGGGAAAGCGAGGGAAATAGAATATGGTTGCCGCGTAAATATTCGAAGACCGACTGGGCCGGGTCATCCCCCTTGGTGCGGTATATATAGCCAGTCCAAGACGTTCCCCAATCTCCACAACTCCCACCCCTCCAAAAGTATTTCTCTCCCCCAAGAAAATACACCTTTTCCTCCTCCTTCGCTAGATTCCAGGAATCAGAAATCTCAGCAGCTCCCAATCAGCATGAAGAAATCTGGGCTTTTTGTCGCCGCAGCTTCTGCCACTGCCGTATCTGCTTCCTCGTACTCTAATATCTCCTCAAATTCCAAGATTCAGTTTTCTCGCGAGGTAATTCCTTATTTTCTTCTATCAATTTCATGGAAAAGTGAATTTTTATTTATCCTATGTACGGTTTGGTTTGGATCTTTTGCCTCGGTTCTCCGAACACAGGAATCGATTTTCGTTTCTCTTTTCATATAGATCTGTGTTCGGTGTTCCTTAATTTATTGTTGGTCTTACAGGAAGCTGTTTCCAGCAGGCATAGTGATAATGATTCAACACAAAAAGCCAATTCTTCGGAGAAATTTGCGCCCAGGTTTGATGGATTGAGGTTTATTGAAACTCTGGTCACTGCTCACAGATAAAGATTTGATTTTTTGAAGACCTAATTTCAATCCATTTTTTCTCAATTATGATGTTAACAAAAAAAGTCATTTTTATTTTATATGGAAACTATATTTTGTGATTCTGGCCGGGTTATATCGTTAGTTGGTTAGAAAAAAAGGGAAAGGTAGACAGAGGGATGTGATTTCTGCTCGATATAAAGCAATCTGTAAGATGTGCTTTCTGAATTAATATACTTTTTTTTTTTTTTTTTCTTTTTCTTATGTTTCCATCTGTGCCATACATTCTATTATGGTTTTTTTTCCACAAAAAAAGGAAAATGTAATCTATTGTGAGAAATAAAAACTTAATCGTGTGAAAATAGATATTTTTTTAATATAAATATTAGTGTTCGAACATGTGTTTTTCTTCTATAAAAAAGATTATGTAAAAATATGAATTCTTTTATAAAGTTTATTAACTTTAGGAATATATTCTGATTTTATTATTGATCTTCAAATGTAGTAAATTAATAACGAGTGTTTGCTTAAATAAAAATGATGCTTGGAAACATAAACCTACATGTGCTCTTACTTTTGATATTGATAAATGAGAGAGCTCCGTCTGCGCCGCTTTAATACTTTGTTGGTCAATTGATTAATTTATTCAAAACATTAGATCCTTATTATGAGGGAAGGAATACATGTTGAACTTGATTTGTAATTTTATTCCAGTGTATCGTGTCCCTGCTGGCTCATAAAGACCACAATTACACGCCGAAACCGCCAACACAAAATAGTAATTAGTAAAGTAAAAAATTGTAAATATAATATAAAATTATGTCTAGATTCATAGCCAAAAATAAAATAAAATTATATAATATAATATACATTTGAGTAAGAATTATGTAGGCAAACAATAATGGTCAAATTGTGAGTGGAACAGAGCAGGGGCGGCCTCGTGAAAATGTCAGCTAGTGCCTAGTGGCCACCCTTTTAATTCGCTCATCTCCTGCCGCAAAAATTGAAGTTATTTGCAATGCATTACTCCTTGTATATTTTGAAAATAATTCTATGCGGACATGTTAATGAATTTGTTCTGGTAAACAAATGTGTATAGTCAAATTTAGCACTAAAGAAGTTGCTTCATGATGGAAAGAGAACAAGACTCAACCTAGATTTCATAGCTGTCCTATTACTAAAGATTAACACACCTTTTTTTTAAATGTTTTACTATGTGATACCAAACAATGAAAAGAGCATTCTTGCTAATTTTTCTAATTTGTATCATATATCCCGCAAAACATATTTTCTTTTTTGTAGAGAATAAGAAAGAAAGGTAGTGATATAATCGTGTAGTGTTTGATAGCAAACACCAAGGATAGAAACTTTTTTTGGTTTAATTGTCAACCGAGCATACGTCATGTTTGGCAACTACTACATCATATTGCTTTTTGCATGCAACTCACAACCACTTCCACACATTGATGATTTGCTATTCCAAGAATGCATACATACCATATAACAGGAGTAGGGCAGGGCAGACATTTGGGAATATACTCCAACAAAGTTTCACAAGCTTTTCTTCCTTTTCCTCTTTCGGTGGAGAAGAGATTCCTTGGCCTTAAACGTACTTTATTATATGAAAAATGATAGAGATATGCACGCCCCGCCCCGCCCCTCCAATGAACCATTCATTATTTGAGAGTATAGTTGAAAAAGGAAGGGCAAAGGAAGAAAGGGTAAAGCTCACCAAATTTAATTATCAATTCCTCCTCCTCCTCCTCCTGCATATTATGGAACATTTCTACAGAAAGGTCACTAAATTTAAGGCAACTTGCTAATATCGCATTACAAATGTAGTTGTAACAGAAGAGACCACCATCACAACGAGATGAGAATGTTCCTTCAGATGAAGTTGCACGATAACATGAGGAAGAAAGATGTGAGAATTCTCATCACCATTGGTGATTTCGTTGACTCATTCTTAGCTTTAGTTTCCAGAATTTCTTTGCAACTAATACCATCCTTATTTTCATGGCACAAATTAGAAAATAGTCCTGGTGGATAGTTCCCATATATGTTAATGTAACTAAACAAGGTTGTGGCACAATCACTTTTCATGTCATTTATCGTCTCAGCAAAAGGGCAAGCTAATTCCTTTAAGGCACCGCAACATTGTTTGGCCAAGTAGTTGGGTCCTTTACACTGGCTTGTGATGATTGTGTAGTTCTGATTCTCAAAGTCTATGCTGCAAGCTGCAAAATAATTATATGTTCAAAAATGTTTGAGCACAATTCATTCCTATACTAAAGCTGAATGATATGCGATGTAGTTGCAAAGCTTTAGACTGATAGTTACACATCAGTACTGACTTTGAGTAAAACAACCAATGCTGTAAAAGTAATTTAAAAGATAATAAGCATGAATCAATGGGATGTTATATATAGGAGTAATTACAGTGGGAATCATATAACTATCTTAATCTACTTTTTCCTTGGGCCTGCTCACAAAGGCACAAATCAGTCTCCACCAGATTCCTCCAACGATCTTAATCTACTTTTTCAGTTATGAGGCTGTGAGCTTAGATACTAAATGACTTTAGGCTGGTTTTTATTTATATTTTTTCCAAAACTTTTCTTCGATCAGGATGGGTTTATGTAAAGGAGAAGAGGCTTGCAATTGCATTTGCATTTGCATTCCAAAGGTGAATGTGATAGCGGCTAATCTAATAGTACTACTTCTATGCGCCTGCCTATTCCTACTAAAGTAGCCATACATAAAGTAGTCTGTGACCATCTGCCTAAACAATGGATACTGCAGCTCTGAAAACCCTGTAGTAGAACAAACCCAATAAAAAGAGGGAGAATTTTTAATAATTCATTGTATATGGATTATGAATCATGCCTTTATGGGTTTAATTATACTACCTCAGAAAAACAGTTATTTCGATTACCAAAAGGAAATAACCGCATGATATTTGGTATGACTCGCCTCATGGTTCATCTTCTTTTCCGACATTTAGGGGGTGTATTCAATTAAGATTTTTAAAGATTTTTTTTAAGTGACATACTTTTGTAGAATTTATAGGATTTTAATGACTTTCAAAGACTTTTAAAAGACTTTTTTAAAATGACTTTTATAGACTATGTAAATAAGAATGATTTTTATAAACTTTTATCAAGATTCGATAGACTTTTCAGATATCTTTCTAATATATCTTCAGAACTTATATTAATTGTTAATTAGCCCATTATGTACAACATCTCCTCTTTTTTATGAACTAGAGTAAATCTCATTATATTATTGTGGCATGAGATTTTATATATGTTGAAAGCGCTCATATTATTCTACTCATTTCATAATACATTTAGATACTCTCGGATACCAATTAAACTTTAGAAATTTACAAGTATAATACAAAAAATTAAACTCACTTTTCATCGGAAATTTATATATACTTTACGTACATGCTGCACGCTTTATTTGGAATTATTATTTTTCATTTCACCACAAAAGTTGTCATCAATACTTATTTACGTAATTAAGAATTAAAAAAATAATATAAACATTTGCAATATATATCGATTTCTATTCAAATATTTGAATATTACCTCGCCTTAGTATCAAAATTTGCAATAAAAATAATATATACTTGTTTCATGTATATTTTAAAATAGCAAGTTATTTTTCAAATAAAAAATATTTTTTATTTATATTCTTTTTAATATATTTTTAGTTTAGTAATGTAACATAATAATAAAATTATGATAAAAAACTTGAAGAACTTATATATTTTATACAACTATATATCACCACTATAAAGTACGTACTTCTATATAAATTACTTTCCTCTCTCTTTTTTTTTTTCTTCATTTAACTCGATTCTAAGTTAATTTATTTAAATTATAAAATTTTAAAATATTGTGTATTTATTTTATTTTTGAAATAATAATGTGTGTTTATTATTAATAACAAGTAAATTCAAAATTTAAAATTTTGAATTTTGTACGTTGACTACAAAACAAAATAAATATTTTATTTTTGTGGGTATGCAAAGAAGTATTAATTATTCTAGATTATAAAGTAATTAGAAATATTGGATTCATGTGAAGTAATTAAAATATTAGATTCATGTGAATTGTATTTTAAATTTATTTAGTTTATTAAGATGAGATATGAAGTCTTTTTTAAATCTTTAGTATTTATGTTGTATATTTCGGATATGGGTTGATAGTTATAATTCTTCTTCTAAAGTTTCATCAAAGTTTCTACCATTTATAGAAATCTGAAAAGTTTCATGACTTTTTAATACCAAAATACTTTTTATGACTTTCAGAAAAATCTTAATTCAATACCACCTAACTTTTAAAGACATTAAAAAGTTGTAATTAAATACCACTAAACTTTTATAAACTCTTTAAATGTCTTGATTGAATACAACCAAACTTTTAAAATCTTTAAAAGTCTTTAAAAATCTTAATTGAATACACCCCTCTTAACTTATTTTTTTTTTTAAAAAAAGAAAAGAAAAGAAAAGAAAGAGAGAGACAGAGGACTAACCTGCTTTCTGCTGAAGAAGGGTACGGCCAATCTGTAGCACCCGTGAATGAAATATATCATCTGCATCCCGTCCCGTGTGACATTAATTTTATAATTATTCAATTAAATAATTAAATTACATAGGAAAAAGTAAAATTACTTGAAGAGGCGAAGCTAGCCAGAAGGAAAAAGAGAAATGAATGTGACACCATTGTATTGTATTGGATTGATGGATTTATGGTTCTTCAAGCCTTCTCTCACACCAGTTCACTACTGTTGGACCGATCCACCGACTGACTCTTTAATTTTGTATTTAACCCTAAAAATAACGGATGCTATAGGGGGAACATTTTGGAGAGACAGAAGAATGGTGGACTGCACGTTAGTTATTAGACAACTTTTTCTTTTTATATATATATATATATAGAAATGTTAATTTTCCATTATTATGTTAATAATAATTATTAATATCCAATTTATCTCTTTTCATTTTTTTACAAACAAACTTTGAGCTTACAATTACACAAGTTGGAAAAATGATAAAAGCTAGTGCCAAATTTGTCAATAAAAATGTCACAATTATGTTGAAACCTCTCATACATATTCCGAAAATCAAATGTCATACATACTCATTCAAAAAACAATTAAAATTACACTAATAATATTACTAACCATCCTTATCTAGCAGGTCAAGAATGGTAATAACTTGTAACATCCGACAAAAAAAGAACCATGTATTTTTTATATTTTTATATAATTTTTTCTCACTCACATAAATATTAGACCCAGTGTATACTCCTGTGAGAGAATTATTATGTAAAAATATCAAAAATACATCTGAAAATATCAATTGCCCGCAAAAAATTAATCTTGTTTGACACCAATTTCAACATTTTCTATAACCATAAATAAGGTAAGGCCGTAACCGGATAATTAAAATCAATAATTTATATGTCAACTAATTAGATAATAACAATAAGGGTGTAAATGATTCACAAAATTTATCGAGTATAAAATAAGGTTTGATTGAGACTCATTTAGCTACCGAATTGAGCACGATTCCGAATCGAACCCGAGCAGTTTGAACTTTTCCAACGAATATGATCCGAGTATAATTAGAAAATTAAAATTTGAGAATGTTCGAGTAATTTATCAAACTTTAAAATGTGTTTATATTTGACTCATTTATATTTCGAGTCGAACTCGAATCGAATTTTTATTGAAAAGAAATCTTAATCGGTTTCGAATCGACGCTTTCATTTAAATGATAATATTCAATTAGATAATTACAGTATTTGGTTAGTACTACAGTAAAAGTATTTAACCGTTAATACAGTTGCCTATCCGGTGATTTTTTCACTCCTTAATTCATTAAATTTCAGGCTTCATAGGTATCCCCATCTCGCTCATTATCGCTTTCATGGCAACCGTTTTCGACTCGTTCGCCGTTTCTTCTTCTACTATTCGAGTGGCTATGCGGCAGTCGCCGTCGGTGGTGCGCAATGGCTCACTCATCTCCGGCTGCCGTTCCTTGCCGGAATTCTCTGGTTTAAAGATCCAGCATCCTTCAAAGAGGATATCATCTGCTTCGTTGAAAATGAAGAATTCTAGGGTTTCTCGCCCCGTTGTTTGCGAAGCTTCAAAGACGGCGCTTGATGGTTAGATTTTGGCCACTTCTCTCCCTCTCCAATTAATTGTACTAGAAATGGTTTATGTACCGAAATTTCTCAGCATCTAGATTCCAGTAACTGATTTAGGTCTCATGATGATATTTATATATTTCTTGGAATTTGAATGTATATAGAAATGTACCCTTTTTTCCCTGGGTGTTAGAGAAGTGCAAATTGACCATTTCATTTCATTCTTTTGTCCTTCCTGTGTCTGAAAGATTTCCAGGGAAATTTATGGATCGGAAAGAATGTGAAAATAAATTTAAATGTCAGTGTTCTTCCATGCTCCAACCACCAGATGTTGTTGTTAATCGGACTAGGAACAACATATTAGTATTAAACAAAAGAAAGAACAGTGTAGAAACGTTTACCCAAATTCACTTGTTGTACAGTGTAGATGTGGTCATATTTGTAAATCGAATGAAGATGTTTGGAAAAATCTTAATGGAAGCATACCATTGCATTGATGTCCTTTTTTGGTTCACATAAATTATAGGTAGGTCTCAAATGATTATGATATAATTGAATAACAACAAAGGCCATAGCAAATCCACCGGATATAAAATTATGTTGGTTGAATTGAATAATAATATCAATAAACACGAAGAATCCTAGGCGTCTTGTAGTGTAGACATTTTGAAGAAAGATCACGCCTTTTTGGAAGGGATTGTGTGAAAGTTTGAACCCCAAGGAAACAAGTTTGGGAAGAAAGCGAGAAGTTTGACCCTTTTACTGCAGCAGTTCAATGTCAAAGGCAAGAGGCGTGTTTGAGTAGTTGTTTCAGCAAAAATGAAAAAGGTTGGAGAGCAGTATTCAAAGAATTGAACAATTATTACATGCTAAGAGATATTCTTAGGAAAAGGAGCATAGGAAATCTGATAATTGGCTTGTGTGCAATTTTTTTTTTTTTTAATATACAACTCTACTAACACATAAATGGAATGGTATGGTCTGTTGGTCAGAAATGTACAGTGGAGATTGTGAGTGCTGGTCAGTATATCATTTGCTTCTGCATTGCGACGTGGCTCGGATTTCAAGCATCATGTTTATAATAGATTATATATAAAAAATCAATTTGTTGATTCAACTAAAAATCTTCTATAAAAGTTAAGTATATTACATTAGATTCTAAGAGAATCCTAAGTATAAACACTTATATAAAGATACCCAAATGTATTTCAGTGTACCATGTACCCGTATTGGTTTCACGAACCGAAATGAACCGCATTCCAGGTAACACTATTAATTCTCTTCTTTTGGGGATATGTGGGTGATGGCCAGTGGTTGTTGAGTTTTTGGAATTTGGAGGTTGGAAAATGGAGGATTGCATGTCCGCAAGAAATATCGGAAGATGGGTTTAATTCCTCATTGTCTATGGTGGACCTGATGGATGGAGGGAAATTATCTTTGACGATACGGATATATATTGTTGATGCGGTTCTTGTTATTGGCAAAATAAGCTGTTTTGTTGGTCTATTGTATCTTTTATAGATTTTTTTGGAAGAGCCTCTCGTTTTAGCCCTATTTATCCTATCCCTTGGAGGTCCTCCTCCTCTATGCCAATGTTCATGCCTTTTCATTACATTGTTGACTTCATGAGATTTACTTAATGGTTTACCCAAAAAAAAATTGGGATGCCAAGAGGGAAGCAAAGAGGTGTAGGAGTGCTTGGGGGGAGGTCAGAGATTTATGGAGTCGGACTCTGGAAAAATATCAGCTAAGGATGGGCGGAGTTCTCCAAGAGTATTATGTGTGTGATTGGTACATGTCACGATGTAAGTTTTTGTCTTACCTTTGAAGGTCACATTCGATTGAAGTTGCGGTGTCTGAATTAGGATTACAAAAAAAAAATCTAATACCCTAACAATGTACCTTTTGGTACTTGTGCTCTCAAACAGGTTACTCTTTATTTTAATATGCTAATGATGGAGGTCAAAAACGTAGTTTCCTAATTTTTCTCTCATGTTCAAGTTAGAGAATTCTTTATCCATTTGACTATAAAAAGGTTTCTAATGTTTGATTTCATATTTCTCAATTCTGGCAAGAAATTAAGTTTCATTGAATCGTACAACTTGTTTTATAAGTAATGAAGGAGCTCCGGTGTGAGTGTTTATTTTCATCTGGTTCTTCTATTGTTGCTTAGTTATGAACACATTACATTACTTACTTCACATGATGACTGGAATTCACACTTCCCTTGTCTTTCAAAATGCAGTTCCTTCTGTCACTGGTGCAACGTGGCAGTCTCTAGTGCTTAAGGCTGATGGAGCTGTGCTGGTTGAGTTCTGGGCCCCATGGTGCGGACCATGTCGTATGATCCATCCAGTAATAGGTGAAGTGTCTAAGCAATATGCTGGGAGGCTCAAATGCTTAAAATTGAATACTGATGATTGTCCATCAATTGCAACCCAATATGGAATCAGAAGCATCCCAACAATCATGATCTTTGTCAATGGTGAGAAGAAAGATACAGTTATTGGCGCAGTCCATAAAACCACTCTAACCGCCAGCATTGAGAAATTCTTGTAGAGGCGTTCGTTGTAAGTGAATATCCAACAACATTAGTGGTTCCATAATTTTAATGCAAGTTTCTTTTTTCTTATGAGGTCTCATTCGAAAATCTGCTACATTCATTTTAAAATGTTTTAAACAGTTATTTAGTCTCTGTTTAAGCTTGTTGGAAATAACTAGTTGTGGCGCTTGTGAGGTTGATATATGCTCTGCTTTCGGGCTTGGTAGAATTATCTGAATTTCTTTTAGCTTCATCATGTGTTGTTATTGAGTAGAATGGTTATCACCTTACAAGCTTAAATACAAACTTTAATAAACAAATCGACCCGCTATCCATATATTTCAGCTAATGCCTTCTTCCTTCGTCTTTGGAAACATTTTTCTTCCTCCAAAGCCTATTCAACACTTCCAGTCCGATCAAATGCTTTAAAATCTGGGTTTTCTTTAGCTATTTCCCCTTTACCATCTCCGGCTAAACTTTCATAGACGTCTGTGTAGTCAAGACCTTGTTTTGCAAGCGATGTTTGGATATGCTCTATCGTATCCAAATCTCCCTTTTGATTCAAGTATTCTAGACAAGCAATCAAAGTATAACGGGGTGGTTTCCACCCAGGTTCACCTACCAGGATTGATTTATTCAGTGATTCCACTGCCCTTTCCATCTGGTTACCTTTATGATAACCAAGTGCCATACGACTCCATGTGCTTGCATTTGGTTCATTTCCACTTTCTATAAGCCTCTGCACAATTGATTCAGCTTTTTCAAAAAGACCCTTTTTGCAGTAAGAAGTAATGAGCAAATTTGGAACCCGGAAATCGAAACTGATCCTTTTGGCTTCCCACTCCTCCAATATCTTTTCCGCGCCATCAAGGTCATCCAACTTTGCCAGGGAACTTATTGCACAAAGATAGCTCACATTGGAAAACTTCTCATTTTTCTTGTACAGGTTCCATATGCGATACATCTCATCTTTGTTGCCCATGCCCGCATACAGACTCATTAGAATTTCATATGCTAACTTCCTTGTGCCGACCCTGATGAGTTGCTCGGATTTCCTTGACATTGCCAGAGCCTTCTCCATATTACCAGCTCGAATGTAACCTTTGGCTACAACAACATAGGCATGCCAGTCCATTGTGATAAAAGGATCAGCTTCCATCTTCGTTAGGAGCTTCTCCATTCCATCTATGTCCAAAGCAACAGCGTATGCATTTAATCTAATGCTATATGTGAATTTGTCACATCTAATGAGCTTCTCTTCCATCTCTTGCATTAAAGAGTCTTGTTTGTCCTGCTTTCCCAAATTAGAATATAGATTCATGATGACATTGTATGAAAGTGTTCCATCATATCCCAAGTCTCTAATCTTCTGCATGACAGCTTCTGCTTTCTCCAATAGTTTGGCATCAGCATAGCAATTCAAAAGAGCTCCATAAACTTGGAAGTTTTTTGAAGTTTCAGGAATATTATTAAAATATTCCTCTGCGCATTCCACACCATGAACCTTTGATATCAAATCCAGCTGAACTGCAACATCAGACAATGATAGATCAAGAAAACTTTTGCCAGTCATCCACTGAGATATCTGTGATAAGAATAAGAAACAAAACTCCAAGCTCATAAAATTGAAAACGACACTAACAAGCAACGTCATAGAACATGAGTCAGTAAGAATCAAGAATGGAGAAAGAAGTTCATGAGATAATGATATACAAACTTGAGGTTATAAACTATGGACAATTGTATATCCTAAAATTCTTCATTTAATTCCTTTCTAAGATATCTTTTTATGTTGTCAAGCCAACACTGATTTGTGAGGGGTATAACACCCCAGCCTCCTTCACACGACACTAGACAGTGTAGACACAATAAGAAGCTTTACGATTTGTAAATACATTAAGCAACTTTTTCTTGTTATCTGTGCACAAAAGAAATATATATTAAGTACTAACAAAAGGGATTCCAAGGTTACTCCGTTACGCATCTAGTGTAAACTACTATAAGAAGCACTCTGCTGGGTCATCAATAGTTGCAAGCTAGGAAGCAAGGATACGGGTGAGGGGATACGAGTACGGGAGATGAGGGTTCGTCAAGCCTAAAACAATGGTGACTAGGGTGCAGAGGGGATAATTATATGTATATAATCACATTTATGATAAAAGTATGTTCACGAAACTAATAAAATCAAGAGTAAATTGTAAATAATCACATGTGGTTTACTCAAAGTTACTTGTAACCACCTATAATTTAAAAGTACAATTTCAACCACCAATGATTTCATAAACATAGCAAACTAACTCGATTCCTTGTTAAGAGTGCACTCCACTTGCCTAAAAGCAAGTGAGTTTAGTTTCAATGGCTATATACTTCTTTAAAAGGTCATTTTTGTCTCCAAATTATCCTATATAAAGCTTTGACTCAATTCTTTTGGCCTGATCAATTACCTAGAAAAAATCACATAAAAATATTTTAAACTTTTTTTCTCTCCAAACTAAGTGTTATTTAATTTTGGGAACTAATATTTTTCCACATAAAAATTGATATTTCCTCATGATTTCTCTCACATGAATAGAGAGTGGGTCTCACCACATGTGAAAATATCATTTTAACATGTGAAAATATCAGTTTCCTTTAATTTTATATACTCACTCAATTCCAAATATCATTATTACTTTTTAAAGTCAAATTAAGATATTTTTAAACACAAAATCGACATGAATTCTTATAATTCTAGTCGATATAGATCTAACAAGTACTACTCATTGTAAGAATTAAAATTTTTAAAATTCTAAATAAATCATCTTAATTTGGAGTTTAAAATATCTCAAATTGACTTTTAAAAGTCAATAATGATCTTATAATTTAGAAATGAGATATACTATTTTCCATTTGTGTTTGTTAATTTATTAAAAATAATTGATTATTTTACAGAGATCATCATGTCTTTATCAAACACAAATTGTGGAGAAAATAGAGGAAATTCAATAACGTTGCCTGACTACCTATAAGTAATGAAGTTTGTTAAATCCATTTTTTGAATTGTTAATGTTTGATTAGAGCCTCATATATATATATATATATAGGGTAGCTATGTACTTGCACATATGTCCGTCGCTAAAGGCTGGTCTGTCAACAGACCAGCCCGTTCTTGAACCACTTTGTTAACTTTATCCGTTAGCTTTGGTTAACGTCGTTACTGATGGAGTGAGAGTATGCTATGTTTATGAAACCATGAGTAATTGAAAGTTTGACTTTTAAATTACAGGTAGTCACAAGTAATCTTGATTAATTATTGCAACAATAGTCCAAACTTTCTTTAGAATTAATTGCATATATCCTCTTCTTCAATTATAAGGCTATAGTTGCATAAATCTTTTTATTTTAATTAGAATACTACTGTTGCCTCGGTTTCTGAAATATTTGGTTGTATTGCTGAAGCAAGTGATATGATCATTCTTTTCCCAATGAATCTATCATTTGCAAACAGAGCCTTATATGTCTTTAGATTGGTATCGTATACTTATTCATAATTTTGATATTACGTTATTAGGAACCAAGACAGATAAACTACTTCCCACGTGGTTAAGAGCCGGTTGAGCCGTTAGACAACAAAAATAAACTCTGCTGGATGGTTTGTCTAGGCTGATGTATGCCAGATTTCTTGCATACTAAGAAGAATTATAGGAGAAACCTTCACAAGGTTGGAGGTGGAATCAATTAACACCTCTAAACTCAGGAAGTATGACAACCTGCCCAAGCAAAATGCTTGATTGTAAGGGGAAATAATAACCAAATAACACAAAGTGTTTTATATATATATATATATATATATATATATATATATACACACACTCCCTCAAAAGCATGTCCAAGGTACATGTTTAACACAAATTAAGAAAACTAAAGTAGAAGAGAAAGTATAAAATAAGTATCAATTTTACCCATAGTGGATCCCGTGTAGCTATACTAATGAATCTTTGTCTTTTCTAAACCACCATGGAAGTATACTTTTGACAGTAAATTAGTTTTATGCATATTTTATATTTGTCTCGTGTACTTTTAGAAATCCTTTTGTTGATAAAAAATATTATACTTGAGGTCATGCTTTTGAGGTCAGAGGAAGTATATTTGTTTGTAAGCACAAACAAGTGTTTTAATTATAATTGGTATCCACAATCTTTTCATTCATTTTTTAACTATATATAATACCACACTAGAGAGATAAGTTAAATATACACATAATTAATCACCAAATAGAAGACATCACCTGATTTTTGAGATAACAAGAAAAGGAGACGTGCTAAGAATATTATGGGATGATAAATACTTGATAAAGTATCAAACTTGCCAAAAACTACAAAAAGGAAAAAGCAATTTACTAGCAAACTACAGAAAGTTGCCAAAAGGGATTCATGGGTGTTTAAACTTTATAAGCTTTACACCCCATTCTGTTCCTTTTTGTATCAGTCAATTACTTGATATCTAGACAAAGGGAACGATTAGGAGTTTCTCAAGTCTCAAAGTAATTATAGCCTTAGCCCTCAAGATTGAAGTAATTTGGAGTGATGTAAAGAGAGGTATTACATTTTTGCCTATGTTCCAACAGAAAACAATAAAATTGGTATGAAAGATCCCAGTCTTCTTTAAGAAACCAAATGGAGTAAATCTTTTAACTTTATTTTCTCTTATATTCTTCATCTACTTCCTCTTCTGTCCTTTTCTGCGTGGTTAACCAATAAAGATTAAAAAATTTGAGGAATAAAAGCTTAATCTAGACAAAAATATTTAACAGATAAATAATAAATTTATAGAGGCAGACAATTTAATCCTCTAAGGGCCAAACAATAATAGTAAATTATAGCTTTAAAAGGCTAGATAAAATAAGCAGGAGTTAACACTCCATTAAAATTAACAATATGCTATTAGTCTAAATACATTTACATCAGAAACAGCAACACAAACTTGAAAACATTTTCTGGAAAATGATCAAGTTGAGAAAACCCCATATTCCCTCTTCCTTTTTTATTAAATATAATTTTAATTCTTCAATGTGGCACAAAGTAATCTATGATTTGATTTCCATGCAATACAAATAATTTACTAAATGTTATCCACAACTACAGCTTTACAAGCTACAACTAATTCGCAATCACCCCCACTGTCTCCCTAAACACATGGGCGGACCTATGTTAGGGGCAAGGGGGGCACCTGCCCCCACTGAAATTTCATGGGTCAGGGGGTCATCCGGCTTTAAAAAAAATTGAGAAGGCTACAACATTACTACAATACTACTATTACTATAGTATTACTATTTCGAGATGATTACTAGAAGGCTACAACATTACTACACTACTACTATTACTATAGTATTACTATTTCGAGAAGATTACTAGTCTACTACAGTACTACTATTACCTCTAAAAATTTGAGAAGACTACAACACTACTACAGTACTATTATTTCGAGTATAAAAAGGGCTCAAATGTTGGTTAAGAAAAGAAAGGATGATATGTATCCCTAAATTTATTTGTTGGTTAAATTGGCTCTACTTTTGTCCGTTGTTACTGCAACGATTGAAATGACATTTTCAGCCATAAATGTTGTGAAGAATGAACTCCGACCCTTCGTAACCAAATGGGAGATGAATAACTGTTTAATAATATACGCGTGATATTTTGTAACTATTAAAAATGAGGCTATCATGCAACATTTCAAGCAATGAAATCTCAAAAAACGTTATTGTAAATAATATTTGAGGATTGTTTAGTTTTGTGATTCATTTTATTATATTTTTATTTGTAAGAATTTATTTTTTTTTAGCACTGAACTATCAGGCTGGATCCGCCCCACCAAATAGAATATACATTCTTAACACACGAATCAAACCTGAAATGCATACACATTATAGTTTACAAGCTCAATCAACATTGATGATTTGATGGGTTTTATTCAAGTAACAGAATGCTAGAAAAGAGGATTAAAAAAGAGAGAACAAAGTACCTGGAGAGCATGTTTAATACGCCTGTATTTTCTGAACTGTTTGATGATCTTCCGAAGTTCTTCTAGCTCAATGACTCTTTCTTCTTTAATCCACTGATCCAGTATTGGGACAATTGAAATTTTCGGGTTTCCAACTGGTTGAAGTCTACCGTATAAAGTCTCGTCCGCAGTAACTGCAGAGGTAGTTAGGGTTCGTGCAGGGTTCATTTCCAAAACCCTAATCACCCTTTCTGATTTAAAATTATAATATTTACCCCATGAATTTGGACGAGTACAGTAGTGCACAAACTTCATTGTGATGACTATTGAGAGAAACAGATTTCAATTATATAATTGTATACATTTTCTGCAATGTTTGTGGCAGAGAAACACACGGGTTTTAATTTTATGGAGGTGTAGGGTTTAAGCAAGAAAAAAAGAAGAAGAAAGAATGAAGGGGATGAGGTTTGGGCTTCCTTTTTGGGTATGGGCTCATGATCCAATATTAGTACAACATAAAGCAAATGAGCATACAGACGGCCCAAACAATTTTGAGAGTGATACAAGGGTTCTGGTAATTCAATTTATTCAACATTCGAGTAAAAATTTGGAAATGGGTTACGTGACTTACGTTTCTTAATTAAAAGAATATGTAATTGTTCCTTAAAAATATACTACTTCTTCCGTCGGATAAAAGTCCTAGTTAATTTTTTACGCATATTAAAAAAGAGAATAAAATGATAAAATTATTCATATTTAAATTCTCATTAATTTGTATAGTTTTTTGCACATTATTAGTGATGCTCCATAAATATGCATAGAAGATTGTCGTTTAAGATTTTGGCACATGGATTAAGAAAGTATCATTTATCAAGTAAAATTTTTTTGAAATTCCATCACTACCACTTTATGGGAAGTTAAAACTATTAATACAAGGGAGAGAATTTCTTGGGACAATGAGAGAAAGTAGGGGTAATATAGGAAAGTAAATAATTTATTCTCCTTGAAAGTTGTAAACGACAAACTTTTTGGAATAAATTTTTTTCTTCTAAAACGACAATCTTTTAGGAACGAAGGAAGTATAATACTACCTCTGTTCCTAAAAGATTGTCGTTTAAGGTTTTTGCACATGGATTAAGAAAGTATCATTTATCAAGTAAAATTTGTTTGAAATTTCATCACTACCCCTTTATGGGAAGTTGAAAACTATTAATACAAGGGAGATAATTTCTTGGGACAATGATAGAAGGTAGAGGTAATATAGAAAAGTAAATAATTTATTCTCCTCGAAAGTTGTAAACGACAAACATTTTGGAACAATTTTTTTCTTTTAGAACGACAATCTTTTAGGAACGGATGAAGTAATTAATAATAAGGGTATTATAGGCAAATTATTATAAAAAATACATCATTTAAGGTGTGACGCCCCCAAAATTAGGTATACATCACCCATCTTGGGTAGTCAGATACATGGTACAGAATTTAAATACAACTTACTAATATAAGCGTCATGTATACAATACTGACATAAAGCGTGAGTTTGAATACAAATATTGTCTACTAGAGATCATACAAACTCAAAAGGAGTCCTCATTACAATTATTATCACACTATTTCACGTAATAGTGAGGACTACTAATCTTATCCTCTCGGACCATTACTCCGTTCCCCGACTCGTCCAGCCTATATTCTCATTTCTAATGTAACAAAAAGAAAGGGTGAGCTCAACTAGCTCAAGAAGAAATATTATGACTAAGATAATGCGAGAATAAATTATCATTAGCTTCTCACAACAAGTGTTAAACCGATAAAATATAATGAACATCAAGTTTAACTACTGGTGAACCAAAGAATCCATTAAAAGAGTTAAGTAGAAAATAAAATCTACTATCTTTTATGATTTAAAAGGTTTTCATCTTTGTTATAAATTTGAGACAAACTTTAATAAATATTCCACATCATCGAATCACCCTCGCACTACTACCGAGGATATTCTTTAAGTATCACGACCACAATTATTCATGCACTTCACGCCAAGAATATTTGTGTATTCATTAATGGTCATGATCATGCCAACAATCGTCCATCAATGCACTCACGGCCATCGAGGATTTTTATCACATCATTTGTAACATTACGGTCATGATTACAATCGAATAGTCTTTGGTCATAATCATACCAAGTCCATCTACGCACTATGTGCCACAAATGACTTTCAACATAATATAAACATGAGGATGATGACAATGATATTCAATAAAACAAGTTCAAGAATTAATTTATCTAGGAACTAATAACATCCAAACCGTCAACATGACATCTTGCTTTGTAGAGTAAAATTCAATAATCTTCGAGAAAAATATTTCCATGAAAGGATCTTTGGATGAAGCACAAATATCAAGGATATTCCACTAATTTCATGGAGTATAAGTCAAAGTTTTAACCAATGGGTATAATAAAGAATGGAATAACAAAAGAAATCACCATGCACGCGATAGATCAAGACAGCAAGTGAGTTATTCCAATGAGAATAATAAATAACGGAACCGGTCCGCTACAGAAACGCATGCATGTGAGGATATTCAACAGAATAATAAAGAATGGAACCAGTCCCAGAAACACACGCATGTGATGTTCCAATGTAATAATAATAAAGAGCGGAACCAGTCCGTGTAAAACACATGATGTGATGTTCCAATAGAATAATAATAAAGAGCGGGAACCAGTGGGTGTAAAACACACAAACAGGATGTTCCAACAGAATAATAGAAGAATGTCACCAAGTATAGGTAAACCGCGTATACAAGTTATTCCAACAGAATAATAAGCAATGGAATAACAACAGATCTCTTCATGAATAAGAAAGAATAACACCCCTTACTTTTGGTAGGAGATTGAATACTGCAGTAGTGTAGTAACAAAATACTCTTCTTCTTTCTCTCTTATTCTCTCTATACTTTCTCTCTATAGCTTGAATGAATTCGTGAAAATAATGAAGCACTAGGCCTCTATTTATAGAAGATTTCTAGCTTAAGACCGCCATGTGAAAAGCGCAAGTGGTTTGACGATCGGTGATGTGAAAAGAAAAGTGGTTTGGACCTACTGTAATATGAAACGACAAGTGGTTCGACTTTTCGTAATGTGAAACGACAAGTGGTTCGACGCTTGTAATGTGAAACGACAAGTGGTTCGACGTCTGATAAAGGTAATTACTATTGACGAAGGTAATTACTATTCACAAAGGTAATTACTATTGACGAAGAGACTCTTAGATGATGACATATGGCCCCCATAAAATAATCAAACTTACCACAAACGTCTCATAACAGACTCTTTATATACATCAAGGATTGAATAAATATTACCACAAATTATTTTATTTTTAATCAACACATATTTAATCTTTCAACAATTATTAATCATTTATAACTTGTCGTCTCAATTATTGATTTAATACTATAACATATTATACAGATGATACTGTGACTATAATTGAATCAATAATATAAGAGATATGATGCAGCAATTACTGTAGCAATAATTGAGCATAGTTGAGTAACTTCTCACGTAAGCATCAATAATCAATATCGTGTGCTACTATACAACTATTCAGACATCTTTGTACTTTTACTACCGGGTAGTTCAACGGTTTTAACGGTAACACCTCTGTAGTTATTTTTATAGAAAGATAATTTTGTCGTTTTTTAACTACGACAATACTTCCGAATTAATGGGGTCCACTAATGATTGAGCCGTCACGAATATTCCCCGACAAAAAGAATATTCCTCGACCAAACGTAATATTTTATAACAACTTGCTTTTTTGCAAAATTTATAAATATTACCCACAACTATAACATTATATCAAATTTATTCCATAATATTCAAAAATAATATTTATAGAAAATTCATCTTTATTTATAAAAGTTGGGGTCGTCTAACCTCCCTTCTTATGAAATTTCGCCCTCGAAATTAGGGTGGTACGACTTGGTATGTCGAAGAGGTAAGGATACCTTGATTTCATTTTGGATTCTAACTCCCAAGTCATTTCCTCAACATCGTGGTTCCTCCACAAAACTTTGACTTGAGGTATAACCTTGGAGCGTAGAATATGTTCCTTCTTATCCAAGATTTGAACAGGAACCTCTTCATACGTCAAATCTTCCGCTATTTCGTCCGGTTTTAACTCAATAATGTGGTTCGGGTCTTTCACATATTTACGTAACATGGATATGTGAAAAACGTTATGAACACGAGACATACTTGGCGGTAAAGCGAGTCTATAGGCCACAGTTCCTACTCGATCGAGGATTAAAAATGGACCGATGAATCGAGGATTGAGTTTTCTCTCTTTCCAAAACTTGTAACTCCCTTTCCATGGAGCAACTCTTAACAACACATGATCTCCTATATCGAATTCCACGTCCTTTCGATGAAGATCAGCATAACTCTTTTGTCGATTTTGTGAGGTTTTTATACGTTGTCGAATAGTTTGAATCTTTTTCGTAGTCATACGTACCAACTCTGGTCCCAACAACATTGCTTTACCCACCTCATCCCAGCATACTGGAGAACGACACTTTCTTCCATACAACGCTTCGAATGGAGCCATGCCAATACTTGCTTGATAAATGTTGTTGTAGGAAAACTCCACCAATGGTAAGAACTTGTCCCAACTTCCCTTGAAATCAAGGACACAGAGTCTTAATAGATCTTCAAGAGTTTGAATAGTCCTCTCCATTCGTCCATCCGTCGAGGATGATATGCCGAAGCTAAATCGTAAGTCTGTGCCCATAGCTTTTTGCAAACTAACCCAAAATCGTGAAGTGAATCTTGGGTCTCGATCGAAACTATGGATACCTAAGCAGATACCATGCGATCTTACAATCTCGTTTATGTACATCTGAGCAAGACGTTCAAGTGTATAAGTTTCATATCTCGAAGAAATGAGCGGACTTGGTCAATCTATCAACAATGACCCAAATCGCATCTATGTCTTAAGAAACCTTAGGAAGACTCCAGCTTGAAATCCATGGTAATGTGCTCCCACTTCCATTCGGAATTTCAAGTGGTTGCAATGGACCTTTTGGTACTTGATGCTCGCTTTAACTCGTTGACAAGTTAGACACCTTGAGATAAATAAATGCTATCTCTCTCTTCATATTGCTCCATCAAAATGTATGACGAATAGCATGATACATTTTGGTACTCCGAGATGGATTGCAAATGGTGTGTTGTGCGCCACATCATGATATTATACTTTAAATTAGGGTCGTTAGGAACACAAAGTCCGGAGTTGACTCAAGTATTCCTTCTTCATCAATTCTTGCTTCGGTAAGATAGCACCTTCTTGCACACTTTCTTCCTCATACGCATCGGCTCAGTGTCCGTAGCTTGAAAGCGACTTTAACTTTATCGATTAAAAGTCGATTCTACTCGTATACTCGCTTATCATCACACGCGTCCTGGAGTCTTTAACTCTATCTCCATCCTTCGCAAGTCACACAAATGGGCCTTTGCGTTGACAATATCGCACTCGTGCTTGCATATGATCTTCTACTCAATGCGTCGCCTACCACGTTCGCTTTTTCCGGGATGGTATTGGATGGTATGATCATAATCTTTCAGCAGATTCAAGCCAACGTCGTTGTCGCATGTTGAGTTCCTTTTGAGTGAAGAAATATTTGAGGCTTTTATGATCCGTAAAGATCTCCACTTTCTCCCCATACAAGTAATGCCTCCAAATTTTAAGTCTGAAGATAACAATACCGCTAACTCTAGATCATGAGTAGGATAATTCCTCTCATATTCTTTGAGTTGTCATGAGGCATAAGGCTATAACTTTTCCATGTTGCATGAGAACACATCCCAACCCTTTGCTAGAAGCATCATTGTAGATGACAAATCCTCCGAGCCGAGATGGTATTGTCGTAACAGTCTTTGAAATAAGTCTCCTCTCTTGAGTTCTTGAAATCTCTTCTCACATTCTTCGCTTCCAACCGAACTTTGTATCTTTCAAAGAGTCAGTCGATGGAGTAGCGATTCGAGAAAATCCTTCCACGAATCTCGATAATAACCACTAAACCGAGAAAGCTACGTACTTTCGGTCATCGATTTAAGTTGTTCCCGACTTTGAATAGCTTCAATCTTTCTTTGGGTCAACAGATATTCCATGACTTGATACCACGTGCCCAAGGAATGCTACTTCTTCAAGCCGAACTCGCATTTCTTCAACTTGGCATAAAGCTTATATTCACGAAGCTTTTGGAGTGTCGACCTCAAGTGTTGCTCATGATCTTCACGGCTTTTGGAATAAATAAGGATGTCATCAATAAAGACGACCACAAAGTGATCCAAATATTCCTTGAATACTCGGTTCATCATATCCATGAAGGCAAAGTAGAGCATTAGTCGATCCAAAGGACATGACTAGAATTCATAATGCCCGTCATCGGAGTTACGAAAGCCGTCTTTGGAATGTCGTGATTCTAATCTTCAATTGGTGATATCCGGAACGAAGATCAATCTTTGAAAAGATTTTGGCTCCTTGCAAATTGGTCAAACAGTCATCAATACGTGGCAATGGATACCTATTTTGATGGTGACATGATTCAACTCCCGATAATCAATACAAAGTCGCATACTCCCATCTTTCTTCTTCACGAATGTAAGCAGGAGCACCCCGAGGAGAAGTACTAGGACGAATAAAGCCGATGTCTAACAATTCTGCGGTTGGGTCTTTAACTCACGAAGTTCAATAGGAGCCATTCGATATGGGGCTTTGGAAATAGGTTTTGTACCGGGTTCAAGGTCGATACAAAATTCAATTTCACGCTCTGGGGGTAGGCCAAGAAATTCTTCAGGGAATACGTCAGGAAATTTATTAACAATAGAAATATCGTCCAAAACTGACGTATTTTTGTTTAAATCTGTGACATGAGCTAAGAAAGCTTGACATCCGTTTTTCAATAAACGAATAGCTTTATGGCTTGAGATGACCGTGATTGATTTTAATGGTTTGGTCGCTTGAATTCGCATAATAGGTTGGTTAGGAATATGAAAGCTAACAACCTTACGAAAATAATTAATTTTTGCATGATAAGTAGTTAACCAATCAATCCCTAGAATCACGCCAAATGCAAGTATTTTTAATGAAATAAGATCGACAGGTAATGTGAGGGTACCGATTTGAACCAAACAAGACTTATAAACAGTGGATGTAATGAAGGTTTCTCCCAACGGAGTTTCCACGAGATAAGTCAAAGTCTAATTTCTCCGGAGTCAAATTTAATCGATGAGCGCAAGTAGGAGAAATAAAAGAATGGGTAGAACCGGTATCAAATAAAGTATAGACTTCATTAGAGTTTATGATAAGCTTACCCGTGATGACCTCATTCGGATTCCTTGCTCTCTGGGAGGTCACAACAAACGCTCTCCCTTGCACTACCGGTTTTGACTTTTCGGGACGACTTTTGGTGCATCCATCCTAAATTGAATTGTCTTCTTGAAACGACAAAATCGAGCTAAGTGACCTTCTCTTCCACAATTATAACATGCTTTGGATGGCATGGCCCGTTTGATCGATGTGTCCTCTCCTCCGCATTTGAAGCATATGATAGGTGGTCTTTCTCCTTCCTTAACAACGGGTCTTTGGTCTTGATGTCTTTCCATCATTGTTGAATCTCCTTTTCTTGAAATGTCCATTCTTATTGTTTTTGTACGATTACCACCGAAGTGGTTACCATATCCGCCCATTGATTCCTCCACGCTTGTTGTCACCAAGCTTCGATGACTACTCTCATTGGTAATATAATTTTCTTCACGCTCTCTTTTAGTTGCGTTGACTCGTTATCGCGCTCCACTAATCGAGCCCTATTTACAACATCCGAATACAAACACGGTTTATGAGAAATAAGATGTTGGCGTATCTCCGACTTCAAACCTCTTAAAAACATTCGCGTCATTCTCTCTTTATTATCCACAGTGGGGACGCAAAACCGTGATAACTCCGCAAATTTTACCTCGTATTGCGACACGGTCATATTGTTTTGTTTCAACTTGATAAACTCCACCTCCTTCATGTATGGCGAATACTTTTAGGAAAGTATTTGTCGTTGAAACGACTCTGGAACTTCTCCCAAGATATCTTGATATAGCGAAGTTGAGTATGTTTTACCGATTCCCACCGAGAATCGCCTCTCCGCGCAACATAAAAAGGCGTGAAAGGAACCTTTTGCTCCTCGGAGCATCCCAAGACATCAAATATCTTGGTAATCTGCTTTATCCATGCTTCCGCCGAGAAGTGGTTTTGGCTCTCCTTAAACTCCGATGGTCCCAGCTCCTTGAATCTGTTTAGCGGTGACCGCTTGAGAGTTTTCCGTGTTTCCACCCTACGTTTTGGATGTGAGTCGCTCTCTTTCTTTGTTGCATGAATTGCATAAAGCCTCTGAACATTTGATCATTCATCATTTGGTCGGTGTTGTTGTTTGCATGAGGATTGTCGCCTTCACGATGCACATTATCCGATTATTGATATGTGGTGAATCAACGATCGCTTTGTGCTCCATTCTTATTCTCAACATTCTCGGATGTCATTTTTGACATCGCCACAAAACAAAAGGTTAATTGACATGTAACATATTATCCCTATATTACAATGTAAGCCAATAAAATAGCACATAAACTTAGGTAGGTCATATACTAGGCGAAGGTATTCCCCATCTCTCCCTCTAGTACTATTCTCACATCTTAGCGGGGATCATATCCACAAGTTCGATACCAATTGTGGACGCCCCCAAAATTAGGTATACATAACCCATCTTGGGTAGTCAGATACATGGTACAAAATTTAAATACAACTTACTAATATAACTATCGTGTACAATCTGACATAAAAGCTGTGATTTTGAATACAAATATTGTCTACTAGAGATCATACAAACTCAAAAGGAGTCCTCATTACAATTATTATCACACTATTTCATAGAATAGTGAGGACTACTAATGCTTATCCTCTCGGACCATTACTCTGTTCCCCAGACTCGTCCCGCCTATATTCTCATTTCAAGAGAAAACGGTGAAAGAAAGGGTGAGCTCAACTAGCTCGAGAAGAAATATTATGACTAAGATAATGCGAGAATAAATTATCATTAGCATACAACAGTGTTAAAGCGATAAAATATAATGAACATCAAGTTTAACTACAATGAGAACCAAAGAATCCATTAAAAGAGTCAAGTAGAAAATAAAATCTACTATCTTTATGATTTAAAAGGTTTTCATCTTCGTTATAAATGAGACTCAAACTTTAATAAATATTCCACATCATCGAATCACACCGCACTACGGACGAGGATATTCTTTAGTATCACGACCACAATTATTCATGCACTCACGGGCGAGAATATTTGTGTATTCATTAATGGTCATGATCATGCCAACAACTCATCCATCAATGCACTACACGGCCACCGAGGATTTTTACCACATCATTTGTAACATTACGGTTATGATTACATTGAATAGTCTCAGGTCATAATCATACCAAGTCCATCTATGCACTACTAAAGCCACAAATGACTTTCAACATAATATAAACATGAGGATGATGACAATGATATTCAATAAAACAAGTTCAAGAATTAATTTATCTAGGAACCAATAACATCCAAATCGTCAACATGATCTTTGCTTTGTAGAAAGTCAAATTCAAGAATCTTGAGAAGAATATTTTCATGAAAGGATCTTTGGATGAAGCGCAAATATCGAGGATATTCCACTAATTTCATGGAGTATAGAAGTCAAAGTTTTAACCATTTGGGTATAATAAAGAATAGAATAACAAAAGAAATCACCATGCATGCGATAGGCCTTGACAGGCGAGTTATTCCAATGCGAATAATAAATAACGGAACCGGTCCGGCGTAAAACGCATGCATGAGGATATTCAGCAGAATAATAAAGAATGGAACCAGTGCGGTGTAAAACACCATGCATGATGATGTTCAACAGAATAATAATAAAGCGGAACCCGGTCGGGTGTAAAACACATGAGCAGGATGTTCCGATAGAATAATAATAATAAAAGCGGAACCGGTTAAGGTGTAAAACACACGCAGACAGGATGTTCCAATGAGAATAATAGAAGAATGTCACCAAGTATAGGGTAAAACCAGCATTATCTGAGTTATTCCAATGAGAATAATAAGCGATGGAATAACAACAGTTTCTCTTCATGAATAAGAAAGAATAACACCCTTACTTTTGGTAGGAGATTGAATCTTTGTAGTAGTGTAGTAACAAAATACTCTTCTTCTTTCTCTCTTATTCTCTATACTTTCTCTCTCTATAGCTTGAATGAATTCGTGAAAAATAATGAAGCACTAGGCCTCTATTTATAGAAGATTTCTAGCTTAGCACCGACCGCTAAGTGTGAAAAGGCAAGTGGGCTTATTGGTGGTGATGTGAAAAGAAAAGTGGTTTGGCCTTTGTAATGTGAAGCGACAAGTGGTTCGAATTTCTGTAATGTGAAACGACAAGTGGTTGACGTCCGATAAAAGGTAATTACTATTGACGAAGGTAATTACTATTCACAAAGGTAATTACTTATTGACGAAGGTAATTACTATTGTGAAGAGACTCTTAGATGATGACATATGGGCCCCCATAAAATAATCAAACTTACCACAAACGTCTCATAATGAGACTCTTTATATACATCAAGGATTGAATAAATATTACCACAAATCATTTTATTTTTAATCAACACATATTTAATCTTTCAACAATTATTAATCATTTATAACTTGTCGTCTCAATTATTGATTTAATACTATAACATATTATCTGAGATGATCTTTGTGACAATAATTGAATCGATAATATAAGAGATATGATCGCAAAGAATTCTTGTAGCAATAATTGAGCATAGTTGAGTGACTTCTCACGTAAGCATCAATAATCAATATCGTGTCTTTCTTATCAACTACGGCGTATTCTTGTACTTTTACTACTAGGGTAGTTCAGCGGTTTAACAGTAACACCTCTGTAGTTATTTTTATAGAAAGATAATTTTCGCGTTTTCTAACTACGACAATACTTCCGTTAATAGGGTCCACCAATGATTGGTAGTCGTACGAATATTAAAAACAAAAAGAATATTTAAACCAAACGAATATTTTATAACAACTTGCTTACTTTGCAAAATTTATAAATATTACCCACAACTATAACATTATATCAAATTTATTCCATAATATTCAAAAATAATATTTATAGAAAATTCATCTTTATTTATAAAAGTTAGGGTCTTACATAAGGTATGTAAACATTTAACATAAGACTACCTAAAATAATAATAAAGCCTTTTATCATGGGACGGAGGAAATAATAAGCTAACAATCATGTGCAAAACACGACTTACTAGTATTATTTTTGTGGTTATATTTTATTTATATATATTTTTTTTGTTTATCAATATATATATATATAATGAAAAACTACGGCTTAATGAATTACATATAATATTTTGTTAGAAAACTCAAAAGATAATAAATAGATTATATGTGGAAACATGGAGGATATCAATTTAATTTTGTTGAGTCAACTCGTTTATATTTCCTCCATCTCATAACAATAGGTATTTAATTTGTGTAAAATTTTATCATTACTCGTGTACCGATATAAGAGAAAGAATTTCTTGAAACGATAAAAATAGTTAAAGATAATATAGAAAAGTAAAAAAATTATTTTTATAAAAAATTCCAACGACAAATAAATTGGAATAAATTTTTTTTTTACCCCAAAAAAGTCTATTACTAGTATTATTATGGAATGGGAAGGAGTATATGGTACATTTGCGAGCGACTTTGAGATCATATTCTTTTGGAAGCTTTATTTTAACATGTTTTTATTTAGTCTCTATTTAACACACAAATTGAGCTTCTCGTGTATATTTGGATTCTGGGTGGAGCAAAGCAATGCTAATACAAGGTTTGGAGGGAAGAACTACTAATTAGTTAGTTAGTTAGTTGGTTAGTTAGCTTTGCCAATGAATAATTTCAATCTGACCTATAGTTGTTCCAACTATTATTTCTTTTGGAATACAAAACCAGAGATAAATTGACAATTTGTATAGGACAATGACAACCATGGCCCCTTTTTTTCTTCTTTTTTTTCAATATATATATATATATCAAGTGGCTGAAGAGAACATTATACAGGAGAAGATGATTGCAATTTGCAAGTTATTGGCACCAAAAAAAAGGAAAGGGAAGGGGAGGGAGGGAATAGTAGTATATAACTGGTGGGGGAGAGGGGGGGAACTGCAGACACACGCAATCAACAACCAGGCAACCACCCACCCCACCCTTCATCTAACTTTGTAAACCACCCAGAACTTTGTTTGGGGATGAAAATAAAAAATAAGTAAAATCATTTTCTATAGTCAAGATGGACTTATTGCATCAGTTATTAGTGCCTGGACTAGGTCCAGACGGAGGCACCGGAACACCCTTGGGTAGCATTGCTGCAAATTCACTCAATCTATCACACTTGGATCTTCTCTCTTCTTCTGTCTGATCAAGAAATGGACTCGCCAGCAGCGATCCATTGATGAGAAAAAGAAGCATGGCTATAAACAAAAGGAAGTAGATGTAGGTATTGAGTTGCTGAAGAAAACCCATATTATGTTTAGTTATATAACTTTTTTTTGATATGCAGTACAGCAGTAGTGGTTTATGTACTAATGCTCAAAACATGTCCTACTCCCCTACTATTCTATGCCGGCTTTTGAACTGAGATTTGGTAATGATTTAATAATATGAACGCATACGTTTGGCTCCTGATTCTGCCGGCAAGCAACAGCAAGGCCCCCAATAAATGAGAGTACCAGACCTTAGCCAAGATAGAAATCTTTAATCCTCCCCTCATGACCATAGAAGGGCTCAAACTTCTTTTTATGCGCCGGCTAAGATTTTTAATTATACAACACTAGTCTGCAAGTATGATTATTCAATCATAAGAATGTAACAGCTCAAATGATTAAACAGACAAAGTTTACCTAGAATAAGAAAGAAAGAAAGTGGATCACATCTCATCAACAAAGTAACTTCGTTGACCTGAGACATGCTTCTGTATCAGGAGTTCTATACCCTCCCCTCCAGCTCTAATTAACAGTCTTGATATACCTCTAATTAATAATCTTATCGCCACCAAGTGTCAGCATTTCTCAATACCATTGGTATAATATATGTTGAGAAAGATGCTCTCTCTACCTAGTTACTATATGTTAAATTGACCATAACAAGATCGCCTATATTCAGTTGTAGTCTTTTGATCTCCATCAGTACCTATATTGAATAAGATGTTCTAGGACAAATTCCGTAAGTTCCTATTGAATAAGATCTACTAGGACAAATTATGCCGGAGAACCTTATGATCAACCATAAAAAACTTTCTTCACCTCAAGAGAAAGAGCAAGAGTTGGAAAAACTGGAGTTGGAGAGGATCTAGTCTTGCCGATAAATTGTTGAAACCACAGAGCCAACATCAGTTACTTGCCCAATTTTGGTACTTTACTATGTTGAATAGAAACATAGGTTGTCCTATCCTACATGGCCTCAAGTACTCGAGAATGGTAGCTATGATGCCTCTTTATTCATTCTCAACATTTTTTCTGGAACCCATATGTAAGACCCCAGCTATTATAAATAAAGATGAATTTTCTATAAATATTATTTTGAATATTATGGAATAAATTTGATATAATGTTATAGTTGTGGGTAATATTTATAAATTTTGCAAAAGTATGCAAAGTTGTTATAAAATATTCGTTTGGTGGGGAATATTCTTTTGTTAGGGAATATTCGTACAACTAAGCTCAATCATTAGTGGACCCATAATGTAATTATTGTCGGATTGAGAAAGCGACAAAAATATTTTATAAAATAACGGCGGAGAGTGTTACCAATTAAAAGCTGTTGAACTACCCGGTGGTAAAAAAATGCGATGTCTGGCGTGGTTGCGTAGTAAGACATAGCGGTATTGATTATTGATGCTTACGTGAGAAGTCACTCACCTATGCTCAATTATTGCTATAGTAATTCTTTGCATCATATCTCTTATATTATTGATTCAATTATCACACAAGATATATCATACGTATAATATGTTATATTATTAATTGAGACGATGAGTTATAAATGATTAATAATTGTTGAAAGATTAAAAATGTGTTGATTAAAAATAAAATGATTTGTGGTAAGTTTGATTATTTTATGGGGGCTCATATGTCATCATCTAAGAGTCTCTTCGTCGATAGTAATTACCTTTGTGAATAGTAATTACCTTCGTCGATAGTATTTACCTTCGTCGATAGTAATTACCTTCGTCGATAGTAGTTACCCTTGTGAATAGTACTTACATTCGTCGATAGTAATTACCTTTACAGACGTCGAACCACTTGTCGTTTTTTACATTACTGAGCGTCGAACCACTTGTTGTTTCACATTCTGAGCGTCAAACCACTTTTCTTTTCACATCATCGATCGTCAAGCCAACTGGCCTTTTTTCACGTGGCGGTGCTAAGCTAGAAATCTTCTATAAATAGAGGCCTAGTGCTTCATTATTTTCACTTAATTCATTCAAGCTTATAGAGAGGGAAAGTATAGAGAGAATAAGAGAAAGAAGAAGAGTATTTTATTCTTACTACACCGCTTTGCGATATTCAATCTCCTACCAAAAGTAAGGGGTGTTATTCTTTCTTATTCATGAAGAAACTGTTGTTATTCCATTGCTTATTATTACATTGGAATAACTCGATATCGTGGTTTACCCTATACTTGGTGACATTCTTCTATTATTCTGTTGGAACATCACATGCGTGTGTTTTACAGGACACGGTTCTGTCTTTATTATTATTACGTTAGAACATCTTATGCGTGTGTTTTACGGGACTGGTTAAAATCTTTATTATTATTACATTGGAACATCACATGCGTGTGTTTTACATTAGGATCTTGCCCATCTTTTATTATTATTACATTGAACATCATCACATGCATGCGTTTACGCGGGACTGGTTCCGTTATTTATTATTATTTGTTGGAATAACTTTGCTGTCATGCGATCTATCGCATGCATGGTGATTTCTTTTGTTATTCTATTCTTTATTATACCCGGGTTGGTTAAAACTTTGACTTTATACTCCATGAAATTAGTGGAATATCCTTGATATTTGCATTTCATCCAAGATATCTTTCATGAAAATATTCTTCCGATCATTCTTGAATTTTTTACTCTACAAAACAAAGATGTCGTGTTGATAATTTGGACGTTAATAATTCTGGATAAAATAATTCTTGAACTTGTTTTATTGAATTCTTATATCATTGTCATCATCCTCATGTTTATATTATGTTGAAAGTCATACATGGCCTATAGTGCATAGATGGACTTGGTATGATTATGACGAGAGACTACTATTGGTGTAATCATGACCGTAATGTTACAAATGATGTGATAAAATCCTCGATGGTAGTAGTCGTTGGTGGGCCGATTGTTGGCATGATCATGACCATTAATGAATACATAAATATTCTTGGCCCGTAGTGCATGAATAATTGTGGTCGTAATACTAAAAAGAATATCCTTGGGTAGTAGTGCGGGGTGATTCGATGATGTGGAATATTTATTAAAGTCGAGTCTCGGCTATAACAAATGATGAAAAACCTTTTAAAACCTAAAAAAGATAGTAGACTTTATTTTCTACTTGACTCTTTTAATGGATTAGATATTCATTGCAGATTAAACCGGTTGTCTATTGTATTTTATCGGTTTAACATTGTTGAAGACTATTGATAATTTATTACGCATTATCTTAGTCATAATATTTCTTCTTTGGGCTAGTTGAGCTCACCCTTTCTTTCACCGTTCTCTTGAAATGAGAATATAATTTGGAGCGAAGTGGGAAGCAGAGTAATGGTCGAGGAGGATAGCATTAGTAGTCCTCACTATTACGTGAAATAGTGTGATAATAATTGTAATGAGGACTCCTTTTGAGTTTGTATAATATCTAGTAGACAATATTTGTATTCAAACTCACGATTTATGTCGTATTATATACGGCAGTTATATTAGTAAGTTGTATTTAAATTACGTACCATGTATTTGACTACCCAAGATGGGTGATGTATACCTAATTTTGGGGGCGCCACGGTTAGTATCGAGCTTAGGATATGACCCTAGATAAGATGTGAGAATAGTCTTAGGAGGGAGAGGCGAGGAATACCTTGTTAGTATGACCTACCTAAGTTTATGTGCTATTTTATTGGTTGGTGGGAAGATAGGGATAATTTGTTACATGTCAATTAACCTTTTGTTTTGTGGCGATGATCTCGAAAATGACATCTCGAGAATGTTGAGAATAAGAATGGAGCGCAGAGCGATCGTTGATTCACCACATATCAATAATCGGGATAATGTGCATCGAGGAAGGCGACAATCCTCAACAAACAACAACACCGACCAAATGATGAATGATCAAATGTTCGGAGGCTTTATGCAATTTATGCAACAATGAGCGAGAGAGCGACTCTGCGCTTCTAAAACGTAGGTGGAAACACGAAAAACTCTCGGGCGGTCACCATTAAACAATTCAAGGATTTGGGACCACCGGGAGTTTAAGGGAGAGCAAAACCACTTCGGCGGAAGCATGGATAAAGCAGATTACCAAGATATTTGATGTCTTGGGATGCTCCGAGGAGCAAAAGGTTCCTTCGCGCTTTATATGTCATAGGCGGAGAGCGGACTTGGTGGGAATCCAGAAACATACTCAACTGCTATATCTTTGAAGATATCTTGGGAGAAGTTCCAGGAGTCGTTCAACGACAAATACTTTCCTAAAAGTATTCGCCACATACATGAAGGAGGTGGAGTTTATCAAGTTGGGAACAAAACAATACGACCGTGTCGCAATAAGAGGCAAAATTTACGGAGTTATCACGGTTTTCCCCACTTGGTGGATAATGAAGAAAGAATGGCGCGAATGTTTTTAAGAGGTTTGAAGTCAGGAGATACATCAACATCTTATTTCTCATAAAGCGTGTTTGTATTCGGATGTTGTAAATAGGGCTCGATTAGGGGTAGCGATAATGAGTCAATGCAACTGTTAAAGAGAAGCGGTAAGTGAAATTATAATACCAATGAGTAGTCATCGAGCGGTGACAACAAGCGTGGAGGAATCAACATGCCAGAGATATGGTAACCACTTGGTGGTAATCAGTACAAAACAATAAGAATGGATATTTCAAGAAAAGGAGATTCAACAATGATGGAAAGACGTTAGCACAAGCACCCGTTGTTAAGGAAGGAGAAAGACCACCTATCATATGCTTCAAATGCGGAGGAGAGGACACATCGATCAAAGCTGCGTCATGCAGTCAAAGCATGTTATAATTGTGGAAGAGAAGGTCACTTAGCTCGATTTTGTCGTTTCAAGACAAATTCAGCTAGGATGGAGGCACCAAAGGTCGTCGAGAAAATTCAAACCCAGTAGTGGCAAGGAGAGGCGTTTGTTGTGACCTCCCAGAGAGCAAGGAACGAGATGGGGTCATCAAAGGTAAGCTTATCATAAACTCTAATGAAGTCTATACTTTATTTGATCTGGGGTTTCTACCCATTCTTTTATTTCTCCTACTTGCGCTTTCATCGATTAAATTTGACTCGGAGAAATTAGACTTTGACTTATCTGTGGAAACTCCGTTGAGAGAAACCTTCATTTCATCCCATTGTTTATAAGTCTTGTTTGGTTCAAATCGGTACCCTCACATTACTGTCGATCTTATTTCATTAAAAATACTTGCATTTGGCGTGATTCTAGGGATTGATTGGTTAACTACTTATCATGCAAAAATTGATTGTTTTCGTAAGGTTGTTAGCTTTCATATTCCTAATCAACCTATTATCTTGAATTCAAACGACCAAACCATTAAAATCAATCACGGTCATCTCAAGCCATAAAGCTATTCGTTTATTGAAAAGCGGATGTCAAGCTTTCTTAGCTCATGTCATGATTTAAACAAAAATACGCCGGTTTTGAACGATATTTCTATTGTTAATAAATTTCCGACGTATTCTCAAGAACTTCCTGGCCTACCCCAGGCGTGAAATTTAATTTTGTATCGACCTTGAACCCGGTGACAAAACCTATTTCAAAGCCCCATATCGAATGGCTCTATTGAACTTCGTGGAGTTAAAGACCCAATTGCAGGAATTGTTAGACATTGGCTTTATTCGTCCTAGTACTTCTCCTTGGGGTGCTCTCATTCTATTCGTGAAGAAGAAAGATGGGAGTATCGACTTTGTATTGATTATCGGAGTTGAATCATGTCACCGTCAAAAATAGGTATCCATTGCCACGTATTGATGACTGTTTGACCCGATTGCAAGGAGCCAAATTCTTTTCAAAGATTGATCTTCGTTAGGATATCACCAATTGAAGATTAGAACCGTGACATTCCAAAGACGGCTTCGAACTTCGGTATGGGCATTATGAATTCCTAGTCATGTCCTTTGGATTGACTAATGCTCCTCTTTGCCTTCATGGATATGATGAACCAGAAAGTATTCAAGGAATATTTAGATCACTTTGTAGTCGTCTTTATTGATGACATCCTTATTTATTCCAAAAGCCGTGAAGATCATGAAGCAACACTTGAGGTCGACACTCCAAAAGCTTCGTGAATATAAGCTTTATGCCAAGTTGAAGAAATGTGAGTTCGCGAAGAAGTAGCATTCCTTGGGCACGTGGTATCAAGTCATGGAATATCATTGACCCAAAGAAAGATTGAAGCTATTCAAAGCGGGAACAACCTAAATCGATGGATCAAAATCGTAGCTTTCTCGGTTTATTTGGTTATTATCGGAGATTCGTGGAAGGATTTTCTCGAATCGCTACTCCATCGACTCGGTGACTCGGAAAGATAAAAAGTTCGGTTTGAGGCGAAGAATGTGAGAGGAGTTTTCAAGAACTCAAGAGGAGACTTATTTCAAAGACTTTGTTACGGCAATACCATCCGGCTCGGAGGATTTGTCATCTCTGATGATGCTTCGGGCAAAGGGTTGGGATGTGTTCTCATGCGACATGGAAAAGTTATAGTTTATGCCTCATGACAACTCAAAGAATATGAGAGGAATTATCCTACCATGATCTAGAGTTAGCAATTTGTTATCTTTTCAGACTTAAAATTTGGAGGCATTACTTGTATGGGGAGAAAGTGGAGATCTTTACGGATCATAAAAGCCTCAAATATTTCTTCACTCAAAAGGAACTCAACATGCGACAACGACGTTGGCTTGAACTATTGAAAGATTATGATCATACCATCCAATACCATCCTGGAAAAGCGAACGTGGTAGGCGGCGCGATTGAAGCAAAAGATCGTATGCAAATCTGAGTGCGTTATTGTCAACACAAAGGCCCATTTTGTGTGACTTGCAAAGGATGGAGATAGAGTTAAAGACTCAGGGACGCATGTGATGATAAGCGAGTATACTGAGTAGAACCGACTTTAATCGATAAAGTTAAAGCTCGCTCAAGCTACGGACACGGAGTCGATGCGTATGAGGAAGAAAGTGCAAGAAGGTGCTTATCTAGGAAGCAAGAATCGATGAAGAAGGAATACTTGAGTCGATTCCGGACTTTGTGTTCTAACGACCACGATTTAAAGTATAATATCATGATGTAAAGCACAACACACCATTTGCAATCCATCACGGGAGTACAAAATGTATCGTGATATTCGGCCATACATTTTGGTGGAGCAATATGAAGAGAGAGATAGATTGTTTATCTCAAGGTGTCTAACTTGTCAACGAGTTAAAGCGGAGCATCAAGTACCAAAAGGTCCATTGCAACCACTTGAAATTCCAGAATGGAAGTGGGAGCACATTACCATGGATTTTCGTTCTACGGTCTTCCTAAGGTTTCTCAAGGCATTGATGCGATTTGGGTCATTGTTGATAGATTGACAAAGTCGCTCATTTCTTACCGATACGAGAAATTATACACTTGAACGTCTTGCTCAGTATGTACATAAACGAGATTAGAAGACTGCGTGATGGCACGCCCGGTATCCATAGTTTACGATCGAGACCCAAGATTCACTTCATGATTTTGGGTTAGTTTGCAAAAAGCTATGGGCACAGACTTACGATTTAGCTTCAAGATATCATCCTCGGGACGGACGGACGATCGGAGAGGACTATTCAAACTCTTGAAGATCTATTAAGACTCTGTGTCCTTGATTTCAAGGGAGTTGGGACAAGTTCTTACCATTGGTGGAGTTTTCCTACAACAACATTTATCAAGCAAGTATTGGCATGGCTCCATTCGAGCGTTGTATGGAAGAAAGTGTCGTTCTCGGTATCTTTGGGATGAGGTGGGTGAAGCAGCGTTGTTGGGACCGGAGTTAGTACGTATGACTACGGAAAAAGATTCAAACGATCGAAACAACGTATAAAAACCTCACAAAATCGACAAAAGAGTTATCTTTGATCTTCATCGAAAGGACGTGAAATTCGATATAGGAGATCGTGTGTTGTTAAGAGTTGCTCCATGGAAAGGAGTTACAAGATTTGGAAGAGAGGAAAACTTAATCCTCGATTCATCGGTCCATTTTAATCCTCGATCGAGTAGGAAGCGTGGCTATAGACTCATTTCTACCGCCAAATATGTCTCGTGTTATGCGCGTTTTTCACATATCCATATTACGTAAATATGTGAAAGACCCGAACCATATTATTGAGTTAGAACCCGAGCGAAATAGCGGAAGATTTGACGTATGAAGAGGATCTGTTCAAATTTTGGATAAGAAGGAACATATTCTACGCTCAAGGTTATACCTCAAGTCAAAGTTTTGTGGAGGAACCACGATGTTGAGGAAATGACTTGGGAGTTAGAATCGAAATGAAATCAAGGTATCTTACCTCTTGACATACCAGTACGTCACACTAATTTCGAGGACGAAATTTCATAAGAAGGGAGGTTGTAAACCCCACTATTATAAATAAAGATGAATTTTCTATAAATATTATTTTTGAATATTATGGAATAAATTTGATATAATGTTATAGTTGTGGATATTATTTATAAATTTTTCAAAGTATGCAAGTTGTTATAAAATATTCGTTTGGTGGGGAATATTCTTTTTGTTAGGAAATATTAGATACAACTACTCAATCATTGGTGGACCCTATAATGAATTATTATCGGATTGAGAAAACGACAAAAATATTTTATAAAAATAACGGTGGAGGTGTTACCGATTAAAAGCATTGAACTACCCGGTGGTAAAAATGCGATGTCTGGCGTGGTTGCATAGTAGAAGACACGGTATTGATTATTGATGCTTACGTGAGAAGTCACTCAACTATGCTCAATTATTGCTACGATAATTCTTTGCATCATATCTCTTATATTATTGATTCAATTATTGTCACGGTATCATCGTATAATATGTTATATTATTAATTGAGACGACAAGTTATAAATGATTAATAATTGTTGAAAGATTAAAATGTGTTGATTAAAAATAAAATGATTTGTGGTAAGTTTGATTATTTTATGGGGGCTCATATGTCATCATCTAAGAGTCTCTTCGTCGATAGTAATTACCTTTGTGAATAGTAATTACCTTAAATCAATAGTATTTACATTAAATCGATAGTAATTACCTTTGTCGATAGTAGTTACCCTTGTGAATAGTACTTACCTACCGTCGATAGTAATTACCTTTACGACGTCGAACCACTTATCGTTTCACATTACAGGCGTCGAACCACTTGTCGTTTCACATTACAAGTGTCAAACCACTTTTCTTTTCACATCATCAGTTGTCAAGCCACTTGCCTTTTCACATGGCAGGTGCTAAGCTAGAAATCTTCTATAAATAGAGGCCTAGTGCTTCATTATTTTCACTAATTCATTCAAGCTATATAGAGAGAAAGTATATAGAGAATAAGAGAGAAAGAAGAAGAGTATTTTGTTACTACTATTTCGCTGCAGATTCAATCTCCTACCAAAAGTAAGGGGTGTTATTCTTTCTTATTCATGAAGAAGAAGCTGTTGTTATTCCATTGCTTATTATTACATTGGAATAACTCGTATACGTGGTTTACCCTATACTTGATGACATTCTTCTATTATTTTGTTGGAACATCCACATGTCATGTGTTTTACAGGACTGGTTAAAATCTTTATTATTATTACATTTGGAACATCGTATACGTGTGTTTTTTAATGGGACTGGTTAAAATCTTTATTATTATTTGGAACATCCTTTACGTGCGTTTTACATGGGACCAGTTCCGATTATTTATTATTCTTGTTGGAATACTTTTGCTTGTGCTGATCTATCGCATGCGTGGTGATTTCTTTTGTTATTCTATTCTTTATTATACCCGGTTGGTTAAAACTTTGACTTTATACTCCATGAAATTAGTGGAATATCCTCGATATTTGCGTTTCATCCGATATCTTTTCATGAAAATATTCTTCCGATCATTCTTGAATTTTACTCTACAAAACAATTATCGTGTTGATAATTTGGACGTTAATAATTCTGGATAAAATAATTCTTGAACTTGTTTTATTGAATTCTTATATCATTGTCATCATCCTCATGTTTATATTATGTTGAAAGTCATCGTGGCACATAGTGCATAGATGGACTTGGTATGATTATGACGAGAGACTATTCGATTGTAATCATGCTTAGTAATGTTACAAATGATGTGATAAAATCCTCGATGGTAGTAGTGCGTTGGTGAATGATTGTTGACATGATCATGACCATTAATGAATACATAAATATTCTTGGCCGTAGTGCATGAATAATTGTGGTCGTAATACTAAAGAATATCCTTGGCCAGTAGTAGTGCGAGGGTGATTCGATGATGTGGAATATTTATTAAAACCGAGTCTCAAATTTATAATGATGATGAAAAACCTTTTAAAACCTAAAGATAGTAGACTTTATTTTCTACTTGACTCTTTTAATGGATACAGATATTCACCTATGATTAAGCTGGTTGTCTATTGTATTTTATCGGTTTAACATTGTTGAAGACTATTGATAATTTATTCGCATTATCTTAGTCATAATATTTCTTCTTGCCAATTTAGATTGAGCTCATTTTCTTTCTTCACTTTGTTCTCTTGAAATGAGAATATAGTTGGAGACGAGTCGGGGAGCGGAGTAATGGTCAGGAGGATAGCATTAGTAGTTCTCACTATTACGTGAAATAGTGTGATAATAATTGTAATGAGGACTCCTTTTGAGTTTGTATAATATCTAGTAGACAATATTTGTATTCAAACTCACGATTTATATCGTATTATCTGCTGACAGTTATATTAGTAAGTTGTATTTAAATTACATCATGTATCTCATTCTACCGAGATGGGTGATGTATCACCAATTTTAAAAGGCGTCACACCATAAGCTGTCTCCAAAGCCTTATTGCTAGCCACTAAAAGAAACTGATTCAGACCTTCAGTCTAGATCCAACCCTAATTTTATCGGTCTGAGACTCTGAGGTGATCAAGCAAGTTCCTTCGGATCATTTGATGATCAATATATATACAAGATTAGTACTCTCAAGGAACTACAAAAGCTCTCCAATTATAAATAAATTTAGGGAATCTTCAGCTTCCACTCCAATTATAAATAAACTTGGGGAATCTGCAGCTTCCCTTATAAATATTTCATAATTGGATTACCCGTCCACTTCACATGTTTCTAGCAATTCGCTTGAATCATTAAACATTAAAACCGTAGAATGGAAGTATTCAAGAAGAATCTAAACAAATTAAAGCATTCTTATTTACAATTCTGTAGTTTCATAGCATCTTGCAAAATCTGAAGCACCAAGTTAAATCGTGTGCAAAAGTTGCTGTACTATATGACACATAACCCGATTTGGCAATATCAAAATGTACCAAGTTAAACAACTCAGAGCATTAAATATATATTTCTCTTACATTCCTTTTAAGAATTTAGCAGCATTATTACTATCATGTGTAATCACTCACTACAGCATAGATAAAAAATGGACAACTTAAGTTGGAGACTACAATAGCCCATCCACATAGCAGTAGAAAGTTACAATTTGTATATCCTCTAGAGACCCCAAAACTCTGTGAAGACAAGTCATCTCCCTTAAAATACATGCTGCTGAACATAGAGGAAACTACACTGATTCATATTCAGCTCAGAACTCCTAATGAAGAAATTACTGATTTCTATATTGCAGCATCATAAGCAGTAAAAGTTATTCATCTACATAGTTACAAACATTGAAGGATCAATGTTCATAATTACTCCTATGCATACCAAGTAGAAAATATACCACTACTACAACCCCTGAGATGTTATGTTCAGTGTTAGCATAGTAATAATCAAAGTGAAACTCTATATTAAAGTTCAATTGGACACTACTTAAATAACAAAGGTAAAAAGATACTCAGATGATTCTAATCTAAACAATTAAATTGCCAACCATATTGGTCACCTAGACATACCATATTGGAAGATTTCATAAGGTTTTTTCACTCGGATTTGGTTTAGATTTTGGATGATACACAATGTTACGATACTTAGGAACTTCAAACTTTTAAAAAATAGAAAAATATGAAAATTTCTTAATAATAAGAACAAGATGGATTAGAAAGAATAATAACTGATCGACAGTACATGTGATTAGAAAGATGAAGAGAAAGGGAAAAAGGAAGAGAGAGAAAAAAAATAATTGATTTCCAGTAAGCTGTTATTTTGTCTCAATTTCTCCATTATGCCATTATTTTTCATTGATTTCTCCAGTGTATATTTATTCCCGTTATGGTGAAATTTCGTTTATATACATCCTTAACATTGAACACTTGAAATTACAATTCGTAACTTGTTACCGGAACAGTGCATGAGACAACCAAACCGAATATTGGCAACTCAACCGTTTATTTGAACAATGGGTGTATGACTTTATTTAATACACAAATTTAAGTTTCTTAAGGGGGAAGTAGATCAGCAAAACAAACAAAGTTCAGCTTTCACAAATTGTACATCATAGTGAAGAACTAAAAACAGTATTTCTCAAATATGCCAACAAGGAAGACCTTGAAACACTATCTACCACTAAAACTGGTGAGCAGATGCACTGTGCATAGGTACTTCCATTTTACGAAGAAAGCCATAAAATACCCAAAATGTTGTAGCTAAACAAGGCCAATGCAAATTCCTTTACATGCAAACAAGTCTTTTTGCAATATATGTTGGTATATACACCTCTGTCGCATAGAACAGAATTCATCTATTATCCAACGCCCCAATTCCTATTCCTACTCCAAGTACTACTCATGCTTCTAGTACGTATCATTACATTTACAAAAGAATACAGACTTTTGTTTACATGAAGTTAAAAAGAAGGGTTACTTGCAGAATTATGAGGAACAACATGCCCAGCTTTACTCACCAGCTCGATAAAAGTGCAGCAACTTTAGTGATGATACCATTTCCTGAAATTAAAGAAATCACAAGGGGTTTAGAATAAATGTGATAATTCAAAACTTTATATCGACTCCAAAACATCTTAGCAGAAATATGTAACTGAACCATGATATCAAATATTGGAGTACTTTTTCGTTACTACAATAAAATATTAGATTTATGAGGGACCTCTCAGAACCTGAGTTGCTTCTTCGGACGGGGATGGGAATTTAAAGCCTGTTGAGCAATTCTGCAACTCTTCAGGGCTTTTCATCCACGCTCTACGTGCATCACTAATTTTGATTTTATATTTAAACATCTGAAAAACAACAAAGAAAGCCGTGAAATGTTTCAGCATAATAGAGGGTAAAAACTTGGAAGGACTACAAAGAATTTGTTGTTGGTCAACTGGAATTAGTAACCCACATACAAACAGCAAAAGAGAAAGAGATAACGATAAAAGGAAAAATTGCAAACCTCAGAAAGAGCAACAGTTGGTTTCTCCAGTTCATCTCCATGAATATTTATACCCGTCCCCTGGCACTCTGGACAAAACACTGAATAAATTTGCTTTCTTGTAGATTGTGTCTCGCCATGCTTTTCTGTTTCTTTCTTCTTGGCCCCAGCCTTCCTCCTAGATGTCTGTTTCACTTCGGGACCAACCATCTGGTTGTTATGAATTTCTGACTCACACAGAAGTATCCAGTGCACGAGGCAGGAAATATGATATACATGAAAGGCCTGCATGTTAAAAGTATATTACACAATGTGAATGGAAAGTAGACAGAGCTATGTAAGATACTATTATACTTAGGAGGGCTGAGCAGAAAGTTCTACCCCATTCACATTTCTGCTACTACAAACAATTCTACCAGTCTTCATGTTCAAGAGAGTTGCCACATCTTTACCAGGAAGCAACTTGTGTTGACAGATATCACACATTTTTTCTGCAGCTACACGCTGTTGCTTTCTCAATTCTCTTCGCACAGTTTTGCTTGATATAAGTCCTGAATGCAGAAGTTGATCATCATATCTATCCAACGGCAACTTTGAACTGGAACTATTTGAAGAAAGAGTTTCTTCACCAGAAGAATCATACTGATTACTCAAAGACTCACTAATGTCTTCTGGATCAGAAAAAGATTTCCTCCTTTTCTTTCTAGCACCTTCAGTGTCTTGCTGAGAACTAGATAAAAGCAAGTATCTCACATCATTAAACAACCCCTTTCGACCTAAATCATAGTTATATGCAAAAGTAACAATAGCAAAGTCATGCTCTGGAACCATGAGGGCATCTTCATTTCCAGAATCCTTCTTCCCCAGCCACTCACACCACATTCTACTAATGGACCCATCCTTCTCACAGACCCTAGCAGCAATTTGCCCCACACCAATGAACCTCACATGTAATTCACAAATTTCCTCTTTGTGCAGAACACCAGGAATTACCAAATCATAATCATCTCCGTTACCATTTAAATCCCGGTCATGGGAACTCTTATCACAATCTGAGTCAACTCCTTCCGTATCAAACCCACTGGGAGAATCATGCTCACCACTACCAGGTTGCGTATTTTCACCATGTGCAACAATAGCAAGACTATTTTCATCAGTTCCAAGAGTGTTGTCTAACAACTTAAGTCTATCAGCATTAGAAGCGGGTAATTGCTTAACTTGCTCAGTTGAATCATGAAAAAAATATACACCGTCATTAAAAGGCCATGGGTTCGGTTTTAGCAGGGTTGCTTTAGCAGCAGCAAACCTTTCAGTGTGGAGATTACCTTTCAAATGATCAAACAATACCGAATCACTATAACATGGAGCCAGACATAATGTACAGAAGAATATCACCCTCTTCCCATCTTCCCTAAGGTCAACATAAGTGTGCCCTTGTGATCTCACATTATGAAGAGTCTTTCTGGCTAATTGTTCCCTCAAGCTAGAAGCACTAGTATTTGGAAACCCTAGATCCCTCTTTCCCGCCATTCACAATTTGAAACCCTAACTCTAAGACTTCGACCGGTGAAGTAATACACAAGAAACCCTAGCTACCTCAAATTTCAGAAAGAAGTCGAAAATGTCAAATTAGGAGCGAAATTCAACATTATGAAAAAGGCTACAATTGTAGAATTTCAACCAGTGAGAATCACGAATTCATCAAGTTCACCAGATATTATTCATTTATCTGAAATCTTGAAATTTAAAACAGAGTTCCACGAATATGAGATTGAAAGAGACGACGAAGACGTTAATGGAAAACCTAAAACGAAAATAACCCTAACAACAAACCCTAAACTTACAACTTGGAGGCGTAGTTTGTATAGAATTCTTGGCAAACCGTCGAGCTATTTGTTCCACCGCAAGAACTTGAAGAACCCTAAGAAGAATGGCACACAAGAAAGCTTCTTCCATTGCCATCTCCATTAAGAAAAGGAAAACTAGACGAAATTCGAAACTAAGCCTACAACAAAAAAAAAGAGGAGAGAGGAGAGCGGGAGAGAAATTGAAGATTAAACAGAGAATTGTTTAGCTGTGGATGTTGAGAGAGAGAAGATTGAAACTAAAAATTAACTGAAATTTGGAGAGGATTTTGTAAATGTAAATGTAATAATGGAGTATTAGTTTAAACTAGTTAATCCATAAATAAGTTAGTTTGGTAGGTAGGCCACTAGTATATTGATGGATTGGCGGATGTCTGATCTACGGTGGATGATGGCGGTTGCAAATTTGTTAAGATGATATGATCTGATGAGAGTGTAAAGAGGCCCCACATGCGAGTTATGGATGATAAGCACCAAATAATGGATCGAGGACAAAATTGTTAATTAATGGTGCGTGCAGTTTATTAAAAGTTCAAAAAAAAAATATATCTAATAAAAAACGCGAGAGAAATTAATACTAGATTTTTGAGGACAATGGGAAAAAATTAAGTATATCTATTATTATTATTATTATTATTATTATGGGTGATTTACATATTTTATTACATTTTTAAAAATAATTATAATGATAGTCATTTTCATAAAATTTTTACACAACTATCTACACTTTTCATTTTATTTACAATATTTGTGTAATTTGGTTTCCTTAATTTAAGGAATTAGTATTCAAGTAAAATTTCTTAATCTATGGATTAGTTATCGTGACTTCTTCTCTCTCTGGTAGCACATATTGCTATACCCATGCCGTTAAAATTGATGGCGGTGTCGAATGATCCACACCAACACGGATGACAATGGCGAAGAGCTTCTCGCCGATTCGCATCTATCTGGCGACTACGATTTGGTGAAAGCCGGAGATAAGATCGAGAGAACACGCGAGTTCGGGCTCATCACCAACTACAACGATTACGTTGCAAGAACAGTGATCGGACGGTCTCCATCAAGACATCGCGTGGCGTCGTTCTCGATCGCGGTCCAAACCATCTCATGACGGAGATTCTCAAACCAGATGTGATTGGACCGGATGTCATTCACCCATGAGCCAATATTTTACCATGGAAGCTCGAAAGCGAGAGGACTAGGAAGGAAATGAGGAAGCGCGTTGATTAAAAGCGAGGCTTTGTTTGATAATTTTTTAAAGTGCGGTTGGTTGCCAAATATTCATACAAAGGTAACCAATTCAATGTTATTAGGTTACCAATTTATTTTGAATGTGATGTAGTTTGGTAGCCAAACCGTCCAGTAGTTGGTTGTCAAATTTTTATACCAAAATAACCAAACCTTTATAACAAGTAAGCAATCTACCTCCACACTGCGGTATGAATTGGTTACCTTGGTTTGAAAGTTTGGCAACCAACGAGCTTGAAGGTTTGGCTACCAGCGCATCACATTCAAAATAAATTGGTAACTTAATAAAACCGAATTGGTTACTTTGGTATGAAAGGTTAACTACCCATTACGCTTCTTCTCGATTGCTCCTTTCATTCTGATTACAATGATCTACATGAAGTTTTCTTTTTTGTTTTTTAAATCGATTAGAAAATTAGCGGACGTGATTTTTGAATTTTTTTGGGTTATTTTGGTAGCTGTCAAATTAAGTGGAGTAGTTTTCTCCTTGAATTAATGGATTTGTATTTTGAATTTGAATTTGAATTTGAATTATTAGTTATCCTTGATTTTAGGTTTCCTTATTAATGTGAATTGTACTTATTTTTGTAATAATTACATTCTTTTTTGTAATTATTTAGTTGATGCACTTTTCTTGTAATTATTTTCTATTTATTGTATACTTATGTAAAGGACCCTGATCTATTACATATTCTATTACATTTTTAAAAATAATTACAACAATAATCCACTCATAAAATTTTTTACAACTAATACACTTTTCATTTTATTTACAATATTTGTGTAATTTGGTTTCCTTAATTTAAGGAATTAGTATTCAAGTAAAATTTCTTAATCTATGGATTAGTTATACATGACTTCTTCTCTCTGGTAGCACATATTGCTATACCCATGCCGTTAAAATTGATGGCGGTGTCGAGAATGATCCACACCAACACGGATGTGATGGCGAAGAGCTTCTCGCCGATTCGCATCTAATACCGGCGACTACGGTTGGCGCGAAAGCCGGAGATAAGATCAGAGAACACGCGAGTTCGGGCTCATCACCAACTACAACGATTACGTTGCAAGGAACGGTGATCGGACGGTCTCCATCAGCACATCGCGTGGCGTCGTTCTCCAGTCACGGTCCAAACCATCTCACGACGGAGATTCTCAAACCAGATGTGATTGGACCGGATGTCATTCACCGGCGAGCCAATATTTTACCATGGAAGCTCAAGCAGAGGACTAGGAAGGAAATGAGGAAGCGCGTTGATTAAAAGGCAGGCTTTGTTTGATAATTTTTTTAAAGTGCAGTTGGTTGCCAAATATTCATACAAGGTAACCAATTGATGTTATTAGGTTACCAATTTATTTTGAATGTGATGATAGTTTGGTAGCCAAACCGTCAAGTAGTTGGTTGTCAATTTTTTATACCAAAATAACCAAACCTTTATAACAAGGTAACTAATCTACCTCCACACTGCAGTATGAATTGGTTACCTTGGTTTGAAAGTTCAGCAACCAACGGCTTGAAGGTTTGGCTACCTGCGCATCACATTCAAAATAAATTGGTAACTTAATAAAACCGAATTAGTTACTTTGGTATGAAGGGTTCACTACCCATTATGCTTCTTCTCGATTGCTCCTTTATTCTGATTACAATGATCTATGAAGTTTTTTTTTTTTGTTTTTTCATCGATTAGAAAATTAGCGACGTGATTTTTGAATTTTTTTTGTTATTTTGGTAACTGTCAAATTAAGTGGAGTAGTTTTCTCCTTGAATTAATGGATTTGTATTTTTGAATTTGAATTTGAATTATTAGTTATCCTTGATTTTAGGTTTCCTTATTAATGTGAATTGTCTTATTTTTGTAATAATTACATTCTTTTTGTAATTATTTAGTTGATGCACTTTTCTTGTAATTATTTTCTATTTATTGTATACTTATGTAAAGGACCCTATTCTATTACATATTCTATTACATTTTAAAAATAATTACAACAATAGTCCACTCATAAAATTTTTACACAACTAATACACTTTTCATTTTATTTACAATATTTGTGTAATTTGGTTTCCTTAATTTAAGGAATTAGTATTCAAGTAAAATTTCTTAATCTATGGATTAGTTATACATGACTTCTTCTCTCTCGGTAGCACATATTGCTATACCATGTGCCGTTAAAATTGATGGCGGTGTCGAATGATCCACACCAACACGGATATGATGGCGAAGAGCTTCCACGATTCGCATCTAATCCGGATGACTACGGTTGGGCGAAAGTCGGAGATAAGATCGAGAGAACACGCGAGTTCGGGCTCATCACCAACTACAACGATTACGTTGCAAGGAAGTGATCGGACGGTCTCCATCAGCACATCGCGTGGCGTCGTTCTCGATCGCGGTCAAACCATCTCACGACGGAGATTCTCAAACCAGATGTGATTGGACCGGATGTCATTCACCGGCGAGCCAATATTTTACCATGGAAGCTCAAGCAGAGGACTAGGAAGGAAATGAGGAAGCGCGTTGATTAAAAGGCAGGCTTTGTTTGATAATTTTTTTAAAGTGCAGTTGGTTGCCAAATATTCATACCAAGGTAACCAATTCAATGTTATTAGGTTACCAATTTATTTTGAATGTGATGTAGTTTGGTAGCCAAACCGTCAAGTAGTTGGTTGTCAAATTTTTTATACCAAAATAACCAAACCTTTATAACAAGGTAACAATCTACCTCACACTGCGGTATGAATTGGTTACCTTGGTTTGAAAGTTTAGCGACAACCAACGCATGAAGGTTTGGCTACCAACCCATCACATTCAAAATAAATTGGTAACTTAATAAAACTGAATTGGTTACTTTGGTATGAAGGGTTGGCTACCCATTATGCTTCTTCTCGATTGCTCCTTTGTTACAGATTACAATGATCTATGAAGTTTTCTTTTTTGTTTTTCGTCAGATTCGAAAATTAGCGACGTGATTTTTGAATTTTTTTGGGTTATTTTGGTAACTGTCAAATTAAGTGGAGTAGTTTTCTCCTTGAATTAATGGATTTGTATTTTTGAATTTGAATTTGAATTTGAATTATTAGTTATCCTTGATTTTAGGTTTCCTTATTAATGTGAATTGTACTATTTTTGTAATAATTACATTCTTTTTGTAATTATTTAGTTGATGCACTTTTCTTGTAATTATTTTCTATTTATTGTATACTTATGTAAAGGACCCTATTCTATTACATATTCTATTACATTTTTAAAAATAATTACAACAATAGTCCACTCATAAAATTTTTACACAACTAATACACTTTTCATTTTATTTACAATATTTGTGTAATTTGGTTTCCTTAATTTAAGGAATTAGTATTCAAGTAAAATTTCTTAATCTATGGATTAGTTATACATGACTTCTTCTCTCTGGTAGCACATATTGCTATACCCATGCCGTTAAAATTGATGGCGGTGTCAGAATGATCCACACCAACACGGATGACAATGGCGAAGAGCTTCCGTGGATTCGCATCTATCCCATGACTACTGTTTGGCGCGAAAAGTTGGAGATAAGATCGAGAGAACACGCGAGTTCGGGCTCATCACCAACTTCTGGCGATTACGTTGCAAGGAAGTGATGGACGGTCTCCATCAAGACATCGCGTGGCGTCGTTCTCCGGTCGCGGTCAAACCATCTCACGACGGAGATTCTCAAACCGGATGTGATTGGACCGGATGTCATTCACCCGTGAGCCAATATTTTACCATGGAAGCTCAAGCGAGAGGACTAGCAAGGAAGTGAGAAGCGCGTTGATTAAAAAGCGTGCTTTGTTTGATAATTTTTTAAAGTGCGTTTGGTTGCCAAATATTCATACCAAGGTAACCAATTGATGTTATTAGGTTACCAATTTATTTTGAATGTGATGTAGTTTGGTAGCCAAACCGTCAAGTAGTTGGTTGTCAAATTTTTTATACCAAAATAACCAAACCTTTATAACAAGGTAACCAATCTACCTCCACACCTGCAGTATGAATTGGTTACCTTGGTTTGAAAGTTTGGCAACCAACGGCTTGAAGGTTTGGCTACCAACTACATCACATTCAAAATAAATTGGTAACTTAATAAAACTGAATTGGTTACTTTGGTATGAAGGGTTGGCTACCCATTATGCTTCTTCTCGATTGCTCCTTTGTTACAGATTACAATGATCTATGAAGTTTCCTTTTTTGTTTTTCGTCAGATTCGAAAATTAGCGACGTGATTTTTGAATTTTTTTGGTTATTTTGGTAACTGTCAAATTAAGTGGAGTAGTTTTCTCCTTGAATTAATGGATTTGTATTTTTGAATTTGAATTTGAATTTGAATTATTAGTTATCCTTGATTTTAGGTTTCCTTATTAATGTGAATTGTACTATTTTTGTAATAATTACATTCTTTTTGTAATTATTTAGTTGATGCACTTTTCTTGTAATTATTTTCTATTTATTGTATACTTATGTAAAGGACCCTATTATTATTATTATGGGGCCTTACTTTATTAAGCAGTCTGAACCCAAAGCAAATTTCTTTGGTCATTGGGCCAACTTCAATTAGTGCCCCATAATATTTTGATGAAAAGCATAGGTTAATCCAATTGATTCAATTTCATTATCTGGTCATTCTAAATTGAATTAATATATGACTAGTAAATTTTATACAACTTACTTAATTTTCGTCTATTATTTAAGTAGGTAGTATAATATAGAAACTATTAATGAAATTATGATTGTTAAAAATAAAATTTGTACTTTTAAAAAAACTGAAATATTAAGTCAGTTAGGTTTGGCTTATACTTGACTTGAATTTTTTTTCAAGTTAATTATAACAATATTTACCCTAGTTTATTTTAGGAAAATAAAGGGAGGTAATTTGTGATTTATTTCAAATTCACTTAAAATAATAATAGTAAAATATATGAAATTCCCTTTTTGTCCCCAACACACATTATTATAGTACAAACTAATAACTATCATTCATCATATATTCCATCTGATTTAAAATTATAAAACAAACCATATATAGAAATGGAGAAATTATGATGATTGATTCATACAGTTGAAAGAGGAAGATACATAAGAAAACAAATCTCATAATACAATACAAGAAGACTAGAAGAGATCTCGAGCAAACAATTCAAAAGGGAATAATCCAAATAGATGGAATCAAAACTTTAACAAATAACAACTCACCTACGTACAAATGGAAAAAATACAAATAGTAACAAGAAACAAAATCAAAGGCATAATCAATATGTATATATATATATATATATATATATATATATATATATATATTCCGATAGTAAACCAAGAGAGAGCTGGCTGGCTGGCTGGCTGGCTGGCTAGCTTGATCTCATGTTCTTGACCTTTTGCCAGCCTTTCTTGCAGGAGTCGCCCACAATCTTTACGCCCTTGTTGAAATAATGCTTCACCTCCTTTGCTCTGTCCTTCACTTGATTCTCAAAACCACCCATCTTCTTCTTCTTCTTCACCAAAATCAAGTTTCCAGAGAGATGTTCTGAAGAGAGAGAGAGAGAGAGAGAGAGAGAGAGAGAGAGTTGGGGACTTGTGGGCTTTTTATTGATTGAAGTTCCTATTATAACAGCTAGCTAGCTCCCAAAAGTAGACAGCTACTAAGCCTTTAACACCTCAAGAGTCAAGAAGACTACTACTTATTCTATGCCTCGAATACACTTTCCACAACTAAAGCTAACGTGACATGCACTAAGCATTGCCAATCTGTAAAACCAAAGATATGAATTTCAATTACTGTTGATCAATTTTTAATTGTTACTGCCCATACCCACTAGCATCCTACTTATTGTCAAACATCCAATCCTTCCCAAGTCTAATGGTATATATATATACAGGCTCAATATTTTACAGATCCAAGCTATATTACTTTGGAAATATTTTCCCAAAACAATGGACAAAAACAGAAAGTAAGAAAACCCACTCCAAGGTAACAAACAATTGTAAGCACCATGAGTCCATGACTCGTCTCTTTTTCTCTACCCACCCGCTTCTGGCTAATGCACCACAGCAAACAAAATTATAACAAGGAAAAAGCTTCATTAAAATAATCAAAACATGAACCCGCTTCAAAATTTTGAATTAACGGTGGACCATCATAATACCATGTGCTGAACAAGTGAATAAAAACCAGCTGTAACTGAGCTTAAATTTCTAATTTCTGAGTCAATGTACAGATCTAAAGTCAGAAGGATATTATTCATTCAACAACTCCAGATGAGTAAAGAATTACTTTCCAAGGAAAGAGCTTGCAATAGAAAGCCAAGGTCAACAACAGAGATATTTCTCTACAAGTTGGTTTGCTGTTCTGCAAAACATGATTTGATTGTGGATGTGGCCCCCAGATATAGAATTCCCACAAGCATGAAAATAGCCCTTAATGAAAACCCCCCTCTCTAAATTAGACCATAGAATGACACTAATCTTCCAAATCAGCCCTTAATGAAAATTTGTTAAAACACTCGAACCTAATTTTCAAATAATATCAGCCGGTTCTCTAAATTGAGTTAGGAGGTAAGTAGTAAATTGACAACTTTAAACTTTCAGAATGACACTCTCATTTCTGTGATGGAGGGAGTAGTATTATATGTAAGATGTGATTATATGGACCCCAACTTTGTACAAACTACAAACTAACTTTGAGGTCATTACTTGTGGGAATTAAAATGGGAAGTAAGGAATTCAATTGCATAATGCAAGAAGGTAATAATATGCAAGACCCCTTAAAGGCTTAAAGTTTAATGACCAACCACAGAGACTAACTGCAAGGTCGGGTAAAAGCAGTAGCATTTAAACCAGTAATCAAGTTATACTACATAGCAATAAACAAATGGATAGGAAATGAAATAAAATGATTTCATTTCTGCAGAATTTCAAAAGCAATATATAACCAGAATCCACAGATAAAGTTGCAAGATGTGAGATCCCTAATTTATATATGGTCCGACTAATGTGAGGTTGAGTAAATACGATACATTCTAGTCTATATCACACTATAAGGGTAAAGAATCATATGTTTGATAACTCTACTTTTTTTTCTTGGACATTATTTGCTAACCTTTTTGAGTGCTACAACATAACGAATCAAGTACTTATTTTTAGTGTCTGATATTGCAATAAATTCGCTGAAATATCTACAAAGACATAAATAAAAGAAAATGATCAGGTTCAGTAATCATGATGTAAATGTTATTAATAAGGTCAGGGCATTATACATGGAATGAATGACAATAGAAGAACTTAACTTTCCAGTCCAACAATAAGAGCACCCAAGGACCGACCCAATGATGAATAGTTGTACAAAGTTATCACCGGATAAGTGAGCTGCACTAAAAACGGTAGAACTTATGATGACTGCTTGCTGCCATTCCATTGTGGAGGCAAGATATGTCAGTAGAAATCCTCTGTACACAGTTTCTTCCAGAAAGGGAGTGATAATGCAGTAAACAAGAATGCATGCAGTTACAGAGACAGGGCCACTTGAAATAATTTCCTTCAGTATGGGGTTGTTAACATCCTGCACACATATGGCATAAGATACATTACATGACAGATTAACGTAGCCAGACAATTCTGTACGCATATGGCATAAGATTAATTTACATGATAGATTACATGATATATGTTTTTAGACGAAACATATATTAGCGAAGGAATAAAGAGAAGGATAGTATTATAAGTTCATACCACATGAATCAAGATACTAAAAATGGCATTTCCTTATATACACAAACACACATGAAGATCATTACTACAAATATGCAGTAATAAATGCCTTTAAAACTCTGTAATCCATATCTGATGAACTTAGATAACCTATATCAACATATATTCATGCATGCATCAAGAAATACTTTATCTAACACCCCTCCACTCCAAATAAATAAATTAAGGAAAAAAAGAAATTCATTGACTTAATACTTCTGCAGGACACAATTCAAATATTGTAGATGAGTTTATCAAATTAACCTTGGGGCCAATCAATCTGTCAGCAAGGAATGATGTAAGAAAAACCAAGAAAACAAGAAATCCAAAGCCAAGAGCTGATGCCAGCAACCAGTTCCTTTCCTTTGATAACTTATTAGCTTCAAAGAAGCTAAAAGGCTTATACCGAGGCTTCGCAGTGAACCTTAGTAGCAGCAAAATCACAACTAGCTCTAGTGTTTGTAATACAAGTAGCGACAATGCCTGCGTCATGAGAAGGAAATTTGGTCTAAAATCAATGTGCAAGAAACAAGCTTATCAGTTGATTACAATGCAAACAAAAGTATAACTAATGGAAACATTCACTTTTTCAAGAGTAAAATCATGGAAAATAAGACTCGGTGCATATTTAACATCAGCAGCACTTTATCATTCACCAATGAAGTATTAAAAATCTCTACTTTTCATCGTCTTCTCTTGGTATAATTTTACACAAACAGGTTGCCTTAGGCAGACACTAATTTTGCAATATTTTTGGCAGAAATGCTTTTAATGTAAATAAAAGTCTGCACTAAGTTGTTCAAATCAAGTGATAAGAGAACTCATAATGAAATCCAGTATACTTGAAAAGAATGATTATAAAGTATTAGAAGTTTTGTTAGGGTCGCTTTAAATAGATTATAGTTCCTACAAATACCAATGTGGTTAAGAGAACAGATCAAGCACACATATAAAAAAGATTATGCAGTTTTACAAGTTCACTTACGACTACAAGAGCAACAAATTTACACTGTTTTAGCACCAATAAATCCAAAAGAAGCATGCCTCGCCCCTTTCAGCCTGAAACTCATGTCTAATTGGTGCCCTTATGAATCAGTTGGATGAAAATGTTAGCTGATTTGCAGACTATTTAATTTGTTTCAAGTAACAAAGTACATGAAAAGCATTTCTGTAATGAGTTCACAATTTCACATGGATTCTATATAAAAACCATCCGCTTCACAAAACCACAATACGAGACGGTTGCATTAAAAAAATCAATGTTGATAGGTAAAGAAAACACCACATTATTTTTTGACAAGTAAAACCACCATGTTTTATTTTTTTATGTTCTTAGTCTAATATAAAAAGAATAAAGAAAGAAAGTAAAAATAACCACATAAAACAGAAAATATGACTAAAAACTATTTTTGATAATTACTTATATAGATAGAATGATTGATTAATATCACAAAGATATATAAATAATTCACTCACCTGATTTTGCTGATCAAGAACAGATTGATGCAAGAATTGGGCAACAATAGACAATCCTCCAAAACTCAAAGGAATGTGGAAACTGAACATATATAAAGCCATAGTGCTCCATATACTCTCAGTATCGCATGGGATATCTGATTTCAGGACTGAGAAACCCTGTAAAATAAACGAGAGGTCACCCAATATTGGAGCAGATCTACAGTACCATATATAACAAAAGACGTATAAATAAAAAAATGCAATTGAAAATAAGGTAAGTAAGCTTTGCAAAATCACAAGCATGCATGCGTTCATCCATGCATCCAAACAGACATGCGGGTGTGGAGTGCACATGGAAGTCATTAGCTTCGTCAAATTTACAGAACAAAAACCCAGATATCCTAGGTAAGCTGTCCCTGAACAAGTGAAACAGTAAGGCATGATCTCAAACACATATTGATTGAATCGTAAATGCCTAACATTTTGTATCCTAAAGAATATTTAACACCATAAGTCATAATTATCATAAAGAAGTCCGGATTCCACACTTGTTAGTTGTTGCTTCCCTAATATCATAAATTGCTCCACAAGAACTCCTTAATTCATCCATCCTCCTCTAATGCTATAGGAACATCCTCTTCTCATATTTCTAAAGTTACTTTCCACAAACCCGTCTCACTTCTACTTATTTAAAAATGAATTTGAGTTCACCGCAGAGTTTCATTTCGTATTTAGAAATAAATGGGAATTACAACTCACACAGGCAGTCTAAGTCTACTGATACATGCGGATTTTATTTCACAAATTGGCAATTAATTCATTTTAACCATTAATTACAATAAAATATGATGAACAACTATCAATAAAGTTCTTTCTTAGACAGAAATCCAAAAAAAAAAATAAAAAAAAAAAAAATTGTATGATGGCATTCAAGGGTAACTTAGAACTTAACACAGTTGTTCCAGCAAACAGCATAGAGCAAAAGCCAAAAATCAATTAGGATTGTAGTGAAATGTAAAGTACCTCCTCAGAGGGTTTATGGGTGTTTTCATTTCTGATGCAACAGCACTTGATAGAAGCTCTGTTGCTGGAGTCGGTTAGGATTGGCTTCTGAAAAACTGGGACTAATTTGGGAATTGGCGCCACTGGAAGACATATACTACGGGGAGGAATTGATGATGATGCACCACCACTCTCATTTTCAACTCGCGCTGTGTTCTGAGGTGAGGTGCAGTTAACATGACGGCTATATCTGCGTGTATATTGGTTAATTGATCCACTTATGATCAAACTAATTTTATTTCTCTTACTTTATTTCCGTCTCAATCTCACTTAGGGGGCATGGTGCGGTTTGATGCGGTTTGAAGTCCAAACCGTACTCGAAACCGCTTAGGTGTGGTTTGAAAAATTCAAAACCGCACCCAAAACCGCTTGTGATTGGTGCGGTGCGATTTTAAAGTGTGCGGTGCCATTTTAATTAGTGTGGTTTCGGTTCCAAAACCAATTGAAACAACAAAAAAGTTTAAGCCTTCAATAAAATTTAACATAAAACTTACATCGAGCAATTAACTTAGTGACAAATTCTATAATGAGAATTATATCAAGCATGCTTTAAAACTAAAATATGCGCTATATAAAATAACGGAGACCATATATTCGATAACAAGCAAGAATGTTTATCTAGTTCCCAAAAATTAAAAATATATACTGAAGATAGAATAAAATATATTGCAGGGAGGACTAAAAATAATCTATTAGACTATTACAATTATAGTATTGACATTAACCAATGCATCAAGTGCTCGAGCCCCTCAACTATAAGCCCCTCCAATAACGCATCAAACAAATTCAAAATTCCAAAAGTCAATTGCTTAATTTTTGACTCTATAACCTCTAACATTTTCTTTCAATTGGTGAAAAAATGACAATGCAAGACTGGGGTTTTCTCTGAGCATGTTCAAGTGAAAAGTAACTTTAGAATTTACTAGAGATAATACATACATACACACACATGGTGCGGTTTCGGTTTTATGCGGTTTGGTTTTGGCTAGTAACCAATCCGGAACCGTAAATTTGGTTATTCAACCTACCTAAAACCGCACCATACGCCGGAACCGTTGGTGTGGTTTTAATTGGTGCGGTTCGTGTGGTTTTTGGTGCGATTTCGGTTCCAATTTAGTTACTTGCTCAACCCTAATCTCACTAACACTATGACTAAACTTCATTTTCTCCTTTTTACCTAGCTTTAACACTTTTTCTGTTTTGTGTTTTTTCTGAGTTTTTAATAATAAAAAAAATAATTTAATAAAAGGAAAATAAAAATATAACTTTTATAAATTTACTTTTTTATTAATTATTGTGACGTCTCTAAATAGGTATAGATCACCCATCTTGAGTCGTCAAATACATAGTACAGAATACAAATACAATCTTAAATATACAATAAGAGCTGTGAGTTTTAATACAAATATTATCTTCTAGACAATATTCACTCTCATAATAAGTCCTCATTACAATTATTATCACACTATTTTATAGAATAGTGAGGACTATTAATGCTATCATCTGGACCATCACTCCGTTCTCCGACTAGTCTCTGCTACGTTCTCATTTCCTGAAGAGAACAGTGAAAGAAAGGGTGAGCTCAACTAGCCCAGTAAGAAATATTATGACTAAGATAATGCAGGATAAATTATCATTAGCCTTCAACAATGTTAAACCGATAAAATCTGATAGACAACAAGTTTAACTGCAGTGGAATAAGTAATCCATTAAAAGAGTCAAGTAGAGAATAAAATCTACCATCTTTTATGATTTAAAAAGTTTTTCATCATTTTTATCGCTGAGACTCAACTTAATAAATAATCCATATCATCCCTGCACTACAGCCAAGGATATTCATTAGTATCACGACCACAAATTATTCATGCACTACGGGCCAAAGATATTCGTGTATTCATCAATGGTCATGATCATGCCAACAACTGTCCATCAAAGCACTACGAGCCAATGAGGACTTTTACCACATCATTTGTAACATTACGGTCATGATTATACCGAATAATCCCTGATCATAATCATACCAAGTCCATCTATGCACTACAGGCCACGGATGACTTTCAATAAAATATAAACATGAGGATGATGAAATAATATTGTACTTCTACTCATGGAATAATATTGTATCCAAAAATAATTTGGACCAAAAAGAAATATTATTCAGGTGAATAGTATCCCGCGAATAGTAACTCGTGAATAGTAATTCGTGAATAGTACTCCGACACGAAAAGTGTCCCGAATACCCGATTGAACAATATAACCTCCAGACATCAATTATCATCGAAATAGATGTCGATTTCTACTAACACAAATAATCCCAACACAATAAAACTATCAAATTCATCTTTAATCAACACAAACTTATTCATCATTAATATTATAACTCACAATATTTAACAAACGAGGTTGTTCCCGGAAAGAGGGGCTTTCAATAAGGATTTCTCCCATTAAAAGCGCAATTAGGTGACCAAACCTCTCCTCGATGTAACTTTAGACATTGTAAATATTGTAATTTAATAATATGAATAACTTTGTAAATCTCAATTATTGATTTAATAATATAACATATAATGCAGATGATACTGTGACAATAATCGAATCAATAATATGAGAGATATGATGCAACAATAATTGAGTATAACTGAGTGACTTTTCACGTAAGCATCAATAATCAATACCGTGTGCTACTATGCAACCACGCGTATTATTGTACTTTTACTACCGGGTAGTTCAACAATTTTAATAGTAACACCTCCGCCGTTATTTTTATAAAATATATTTGTCGTTTTTTCAATCCGACAATAATTCCGATTCTTGAGGTCCACCAATGATGATTAATGTCGTTATACGAATATTCCCCGCTAAAAGCGAATATTCACCCACCAATCGAATATTATATAACAACTTGCATACTTTGTAAAATTTATAAATATTACCCACAACTATAACATTATATCAAATTCATTCCATAATATTCAAAAATAATAATCATAGAAAAATCATCTTTATTCATAAAATTTGGGGTCTTGTAACCTCCCCTTCTTATGAAATTTTGCCCTCGAAATTAGGGTACGTACCTGGTATGTCGAAGAGGTAAGGATACCTTGATTTCATTTCAGATTCTAACTCCCAGGTCATTTCCTCAACATCGTGGTTTCTCCACAAAACTTTGACTTGATGTATAAACTTGGAGCGTAGAATATATTCCTTCTTATCCAAGATTTGAACAGGAACCTCTTCATACGTCAAATCTTCCGCTATTTCGTCCGGTTCTAACTCAATAATGTGGTTCGGGTCTTTCACATATTTACGTAACATAGATATATGAAAATGTTATGAACACGAGACATACTTGGCAGAAAGCGAGTCTATACGCCATACGAGTTCCTACTCGATCGAGGATTAAAATGGGCCGATGAATCGAGGATTGAGCTTCCCTCTCTTCAAGAATCTCATAACTTTTTCCATGGAGCAACACGTAACAACACATGATCTCCAATATCGAATTCCACGTCCTTTCGATGAAGATCAGCATAACTCTTTTGTTGATCTTGTGAGATTTTTATATGTTATCGGATTGTTTGAATTTTTTCCGTAGTCATACGTACCAACTCAGGTCCCAACAACGTTGCTTCACCCACCTCATCCCAGCATACTGGAGAACGACACTTTCTTCCATACAACGCCTCAAATGGAGCCATACCAATACTTGCTCGATAACTATTGTTGTAGGAAAACTCCACTAATGGTAAGAACTTGTCCCAACTTCCTTTAAAGTCAAGGACACAAAGTCTTAATAAATCTTCCAGAGTTTGAATAATCCTCTCTGATTATCCGTCCGTCTGAGGATGATATGCCGAACTAAATCGTAAATCCGTGCCCATAGTTTTTTGCAAACTAACCCAAAATCTTGAAGTGAATCTTGGGTCTCGATCAGAAACTATGGATACTGGCATACCATGCAATCTTACAATCTCGTTTATGTACATTCTAGCAAGACGTTCAAGTGTATAAGTTTCTCGTATTGGTAAGAAATGAGTAGACTTGGTCAATCTATCAACAATGACCCAAATCACATCTATGCCTTGAGAAACCTTGGGAAGACCAATAACGAAATCCATGGTAATGTGCTCCCACTTCCATTCTAGAATTTCAAGTGGTTGCAATGGACCTTTTGGCACTTGATGCTCCGCCTTGACTCATTGACAAGTTAGACACCTTTAGATAAACAGCGCTAGCTCTCTCTTCATATTGCTCCACCAAAATGTATGACGAAGATCATGATACATTTTGGTACTCCCAAGATGGATTGCAAACGGTGTGTTGTGCGCCTCCATCATGATTCTATACTTTAAATCAGAGTCGTTAGAAACACAAAGTCTGGAGTTGACTCGAAGTATTCCTTCTTCATCGATTCTTGCTTCCGGCATAGCACCTTCTTGCACTTTCTTCCTCATACGCATCAGCTCCAGGTCTGTAGCCTGAGCAACTTTAACTTTATCAATTAAAGTCGGTTCTACTCGTATATTCGCCATCATCACATGGGTCCTTGGAGTCATTAACTCTATCTCCATCCTTTGCAAGTCACACAAAATGGGCCTTTGCGTTTTCAATATCGCACTCGTACCCGCATATGATCTTCTACTCAATGCGTCAGCTACCACGTTCGCTTTTTCAGGATTGTATTTGTGAGACCCCAGATTTTATCAATAAAGATTTAAATTTTGTTGAAATAATTTTTTAATATTATGGTGTGAATTTAAGATAATATTATAGTTGTGGGTAGTATTTATAAATTTTGCAAAGTATGCAGTGGTTATATTATATTCGATTGGTGGGGAATATTAGGTTTAGCGGGGAATATTCGTCAACAATGACTCAATCATTGGTGGACCCCCTAGCGAAATTATTGTCGGATTGAGAAAAGCGACAAAAATATTTTATTGAAATAACGACGGAAGTTTTCTGGTTGATCTTGTTGAACTACTTTCGGTAGTAAAAATACGATGTCATCGTGTGGTTGCGTAGTAGCACTGCAGTATTGATTATTGATGCTTATGTGAGAAGTCACTTCGGTTTGATTCCATCATTGTCGATTAATAATATGAATTATTATAGCGATAATGACGTTTTGTTTTATTAGTATTATTAACGTAATAAAAGCGAAACATCTTTTATATAAAATAGAATACTTTATTAAAGTTATTACATAAATAGAATATATTATATTTTATTATGCATAGTGTTGCGTAGTGTTTTGCATAGTGTTTTTGCATAGTATTGCGTAGTGTTTGCATAGTAAAATGTTTTTATATAAATAGAATATATTATATTTTATTTAAAAGATTTTTCTTTAAATATGGACCGTCAGATTAAAGTAAATCAATACAGATAGTTCATGGATTAATTCTTATGCATTCCATTTTCCTATAAATAGAAGCTCATTCCTTCATTATTTTCTTACGAATTCATTGAAACTAGAGAGAGAAATTATAGAGAGAAGCTATAGAGAGAAAATTATAGAAAGAAGAAGAGTATTACTCGCTACTTCACTACTTCTATATTGAGGTTCTTTACGGTGAAGGGTGTTATTCTTTCTTCTTGAAGAGAAATTACATTATTCCATTCATTATCATTCATTGGAATAACTTTTGTAAAAGTGGCATACCCTATACATAACTTTTGTATCATGCGCGATACCCTATACTTGGTGAAATCCTTATGTTATTCCATTGCTTATTATTACATTGGAATAACTTTGTATCTGTGGTTTACCTATACTTGGTGACATTCTTCTATTATTACATTGGAACATCCTATCATGTGTGTTTTACAGGACTGGTTCCGTTTTTATTATTCTGTTGGAACATCACATGCATGTGTTTTACAGGACTGGTTAAATCTTTATCATTCTGTTGGAATATCTATACGTGTTTTTTTACAGGATGCAGTTCCATCTTTATTATTACATTGGAACATCTGTGATTGTGAATTTCACGACTGGTTCCGATTATTATTATTTTGTTGGAATAACTTTGTCTACATGCGAAGTACCGCGCATGCATGGTGATTTCTTTTGTTATTCCATTCATTCTTTATTATACCTAGTTGGTTAAAACTTTGACTTCTATACTCCATGAAATTAGTAGAATATCCTTGATATTTGCGTTTCATCGATATCTTTTCATGGAAATATTCTTACGATCATTATTGAATTTTTACTCACGAAAGCGAGATCATGTTGACAATTTGGACGTTAATAATTCATGGATTAAATAATTCTTGAACTTGTTTTATTGAATTACTATGTCATTGTCATCATCCTCATGTTATATTATGTTATCTTTGGCTTACGTCGCATAGATGAACTTAGTATGATTATGACCGAGGATCATTCGGTATAATCATGACTTGATATAAATGATGTGACAAAAGTCCTCGTGGCCTATAATGCGATGATGGATAGTTTTTGGTATGATTATGACCGGGGTGATTCGGTATAGTCATGACCATTGATAATTTGATGAAAATCCTTGGCCGTAGTACATGGATGATTAGATGTGGTGGTTTATTATTAATTTGAGTCTCGTGATAAAAATTGATGAAAACCTTTTAAAACCTAAAAGATAGTAGACTTTATTCTCTACTTAACTCTTTTAATGGATTCTTATTCCGCTACTGATTAAACTGGTTGTCTATTGTATTTTATCGGTTTAACTTTGTTGAAGGCTAATGATAATTTATTACGCATTATCTTAGTCATAATATTTCTTCTTGGGCTAGTTGAGCTCACCCTTTCTTTTCTTTGTTCTCTCTTGAAATGAGAACATAAATTTGGACGAGTCGGGGAGCGAAGTAATGGTCGAGAGGATAGCATTAGTAGTCCTCACTATTACGTGAAATAGTGTGATAATAGTTGTAATGAGGACTCCTTTTGAGTTTGTATAATATCTAGTAGACAATATTTGTATTCAAACTCACGGTTTATGTCGTATTGTACCTACAGCGAGTTATATTAGTAAGTTGTATTTGAATTTATGTACCATGTAAGTGGCGACCCAAGATGGGTGGCGTATACCTAATTTTGGGGGCGTCACAAAGATTGGATGGTATGATCATAATCTTTTAACGATTCAAGCCAACATCGTTTGTCGCATGTTGAGTTCCTTTTGAGTGAAGAAATATTTGAGGCTTTTATGATCCGTAAAGATCTCCACTTTCTCCCCATACAAGTAATGCCTCCAAATCTTTAGTGCAAAAAGCATTGCCGCTAACTCTAGATCATGAGTAGGATAATTCCTCTCATATTCTTTGAGTTGCCGAGAGGCATAGGCTATGACTTTCCCATGTTGAATGAGAACACATCCTAACCTTTTGCCCGAAGCATCACTGTAGATGACAAATCCCTCCGAGCCAGATGGTATTGTCACTCTTGAGTTCTTGAAAACTCTTCTCACATTCCTCATTCCAACCGAATTTTGTATCTTTCCGAGTCAGCTAAGTTAATGGAGTAGCGATTTGAGAAAACCCTTCTACGAATCTCCGATAATAACCAACTAAACCGAGAAAGCTACGTACTTCAGTCACTGATTTAGGTTGCTCCCAGCTTTGAATAGCTTCAATCTTTGCTGGGTCAACAGATATTCCATGACTTGATACTACGTGCCCAAGAAATGCTACTTCCTCAAGCTAGAACTCGTATTTCTTCAAGTTGGCATAAAGCTTATATTCACGAAGCTTTTGGAGTATCAGCCTCAAGTGTTTCTCATGATCTTCATAACTTTTGGAATATATGAGGATGTCATCAATAAAGACAACCATAAAGTGATCCAAATATTCCTTGAATACTCGGTTCATCATATCCATAAAGGCAGGAGGAGCATTAGTTAATCCAAAAGACATGACTAGGAATTCATAATGCATGTACCGAGTTCTGAAAGCCGTCTTTGGAATTTCATCGGTTCTAATCTTCAATTGGTGATATCCGGAACGAAGATCAATCTTTGAAAAGAATTTGGCGCCTTGCAACTGGTCAAACAGGTCATCAATACGTGGCAACGGATATCTATTTTTGATGGTGACATGGTTCGACTCCGATAATCAATACAAAGTCGCATACTCCCATCTTTCTTTTTCACGAATAGAACAGGAGCATCCCAAGGAGAAGTACTAGGACGAATAAAGCCAATGTCTAACAATTCATGCTATTAGGTCTTTAACTCCTGAAGTTCAATAGGAGCCTTTCGATATGGGGCTTTGGAAATGGGTTTTGTACCAGATTCAAGGTCGATACAAAATTTAATTTCACGCTCTGGGGGTAGGCCAGGAAGTCACGGTCGGTCACCACTAAGCAGTTTAAGGAGCTGGGACCACCAGAGTTTTTGGGAAAGCCAGAACCACTTAAGGCGGAGACATGGTTAAAGCAGATCACCAAGATATTTGATGTCTTGGGATGTTCAGAGGAGCAAAAGGTTCCATTTGCCACCTTTATGTTGGTTGAAGAGGCAGATTACTGGTGGGAATCTGTAAAACATACCCAGACTGACGCACTCAAGATGTCGCGGGAAAAGTTCCAAGAGCTGTTCAACGACAAGTACTTTCCCGAAAGTATTCGTCACATGAAGGAGGTGGAGTTCATCAAGCTGGAGCAAAACAATATAACCGTATCGCAGTACGAGGCTAAGTTTGCCGAGTTGTCTCAGTTTGCATCTCATTTGGTCGATAATGAGGAGCGAATGACGTGAATGTTTCTAAGAGGTTTGAAACCCAATTTACGTCAATACCTCATTTCTCACAAACTTTGTTTATATTCAGATGTTGTGAATAGGGCTCGATTATTGGAGTAGCGATAATGAGTCAAAGCCTGACCAAAAGGCAACCACCAACAACAAGATAATAATCGCATTACTATGGCAACGATCATCCTGAACAATGATAACCATCGTGGGGAAATTATCATGCCATGAATGGTAACCAACGTGGCGCCCCCAAAATTAGGTATACATCACCCATCTTGGGTAGTCGGATACATGGTACAAAATTTAAATACAACTTACTAATATAATTGTAGGTATGCAATCGACATAAAGCGTGAGTTTGAATACAAATATTGTCTACTAGATATTATACAAACTCAAAAGGAGTCCTCATTACAATTATTATCACCTTTATTTCACGAGAATAGTGAGGGACTACTAATCTTATCCTGCGGACCATTACTTAGTTTCCCAGGCTTCGTCCCGGCTATGTTCTCATTTCACGAAGAGAAACGGTGAAAGAAAGGGTGAGCTCAACTAGTCAAAGAAGAAATATTATGACTAAGATAATGCGAGAATAAATTATCAATAGCCTTAAACATTGTTAAAGCGATAAAATATAATAAACATCAAGTTTAAGCTATGGTGGAACAATGATCCATCAAAAGAGTCGAGTAGAAAATAAAATCTACTATCTTTTATGATTTAAAGGTTTTTCATCTTTGTTATATTTGAGACTCGACTTTAATAAATAATCCACATCATCGAATCACCCACCACACTACTGCCGAGGATATTCTTTAGTATCGCGACCACAATTATTCTGCACTACGGGCGAGAATAGTTGTGTATTCATTAATGGTCATGATCGTGCCAACAGCATCCATCAATGCACTACTGACCCGGCGAGGACTTTTACCACATCATTTTTAACATTACGATCGTGATTACCGAATAATCACAGTCGTCATAATCATACCAAGTCCATCCATACTCTCTGAGGCCACAGATGACTTTAAAAAAATATAAACATGAGGATGATGACAATGATATAAGAATTCAATAAAACAAGTTCAAGAATTAAGTTATTCGAGGAACTAATAACATCAAGCTGTCGACATGATCTTTGCTTTGTAGAGTAAAATTCAAGAATGATCGAAGAATATTTCCATGAAAGATCTTTGGATGAAAACTTGAATATCGAGGATATTCTACTAATTTCATGGAGTATAGAAGTTAAAGTTTTAACCAATTTGGGTATAATAAAGAATGGAATAACAAAAGAAATCACCGTGCATGCGGTACTTCACATAGCGAGGTTATTCAGCAGAATAATAATAACGGAACCGGTCGGTGAAATTCACGCAAAATAGGATGTTCAACAGAATAATAAAGATGGAACTGGATCAGGTGTAAAACACACGAGATAGGATATTCCAGCGAGAATGATAAAAGCGGAACGGGTCGGTGTAAAACACAGAGCAGGATGTTCCAACGAGAATAATAAAAGGCGGAACCGAAGTAAAGGTGTAAAACCTGCGAGACGGGATGTTCCAAGCAGAATAATAATAAAAGACGAAACCGGTCGGGGTGTAAAACACACGAGGATGGGATGTTCCAACAGAATAATAGAAGAATGGAATAAAAGAAGAAGATCACCAAGTATAGGGGATTCAGCATTATCTGAGTTATTCAATGAGAATAAATAAGAATGGAATAACAAAAGAAGTTCTCTTCGTGAATACAAAAGAATAACACCCCTTACAGGTACAACAAATAATATTCACTACCTTAGAAGAAGCTGAATATTGGCAAAGTGAAGTAAGAGAATACTTTTCTTCTTCTCTCTATAGTTTCTCTCTCTAGAGTTTAAAGTGAATTAGTAAGAAAATAATGAAGGAGTGAACTTCTATTTATAGGAAAATAGAATGCATAGTAATTAATCCATGAGCGGTCCAGATTGATTTACTTTAATCGACCGGTCCATATTTAAAGCAAAATCTTTTAAATAAAATATAATATATTCTATTTATATAAAAATATTTTACTATATGAAAACACTATGCAACACTTATGCAAAACACTATATGCAAAATACTATGCGTAATAAAATATAATATATTTTATTTATAGAATAACTTTAATAAAGTATTACATTTTATATAAAAAGATGTTTACACATTTTATTACGTTAATAATCTGAATAAAACAAAAGCGTCATTATCATTATAATAATTCATATTATTAATAAATGATAATGGAATCAAGCGAAAGTGACTTCTCACATAAGCATCGATAATCAATCTGGTGTCTTCTTCTTATGCGACCACACGTAATCTTGTACTTTTACTACCGAGTAGTTCAATGATATCAGCGGTAAAACTTCCGTAGTTATTTGATAAAATATTTTTGTCGTTTTCTCGATCAAACAATAATTACATTGTAGGGTCCACTGATGATTGGTAGTTTATACGAATATTCCTGCTAAATCGAATATTCCCAGACCAATCGAATATAATATAACCACTTGCATACTTTGCAAAATTTATAAATATTACCCACAACTATAACATTATATCAAATTATTCCATAATATTCAAAAATAATATTTATAGAAATTCATCTTTATTTATAAAAATTTGGGGTCTTACAACCTCCCTTCTTATGAAATTTAAGCCCTCGAAATTAAGTGCGATACAGTATGTAAGAGGTAAGGATACCTTGATTTCATTTGATTCTAACTCCCAAGTCATTTCCTCGACATCGTGGTTCCTCCACAAAACTTTGACTTGAGGTATAACCTTGGGGCGTAGAATATGTTCCTTCTTATCAAAATTTGAGCAAGAAACCTCTTCATACGTCAAATCTTCCGCTATTTAAATGGGGTTCTAACTTCGATAATATGGTTTGGGTCTTTCACATATTTACGTAACATGGATATGTGAAAAGCGTTATGAACACGAGACATATTTGGCGGTAAAAGCAGTCTATAGGCCACAGTTCCTACTCGATCGAGGATTAAAATGGACCAGATGAATCGAGGATTAAGTTTTCATCTCTTTCCAAATCTTGTAACTCCTTTCCATGGAGCGACTCTTAACAACACATGATCTCTATATCGAATTCCCGTCCTTTCGATGAAGATCGGCATAACTCTTTATCGATTTTGTGAGGTTTTTATCGTCGTTGTCGGATCGTTTGAATCTTTTTAGTAGTCATACGTACCAACTCGGTCCCAACAACGTTGCTTCACCTACCTCATCCCAAACATCTTTGGAGAAGCGACACTTTCTTCCATATAGCGCCGAATGGAGCCATGCCGATACTTGCTTGATGAAGCTGTTGTTGTAGGAAAACTCCACCGATGGTAAGAACTTGTCCCAACTCCCTTGAAATCAAGGACACACGAGTCTTAATAGATCTTGAGAGTTTGAATAGTCCTCTTCGATTATCCGTAAAATGCGAGGATGATATGCCGAAAGCTAAATCGTGAAGTCTGTGCCCATAGCTTTTTTGCAAACTAACCCAAAATCGTGAAGTGAATCTTGGGTCTCGATTAGAAACTATGGATACTAGGCATACCATGCGATCTTACAATCTCGTTTATGTACATCTGAGCAAGGCGTTCAAGTGTATAAGTTTCTCGTATCGGTAAAAAATGAGCAGACTTGGTCAATCTATCAACAATGACCCAAATCGCATCAATGCCTTGAGAAACCTTAGGAAGGCCGAGCTTGAAATCCATGGTAATGTGCTCCCACTTCCATTCTAGAATTTCAAGTGGTTGCTGATGGACCTTTTGGTACTTGATGCTCCACTTTAACTCGTTGACAAGTTAGACACCTTGAGATAAGCAGCGCATATCTCTCTCTTCATATTGCTCCACCAAAATGTATGGCGAATATCATGATACATTTTGGTACTCGAGATGGATTGCAAATGGTGTGTTGTGCGCCTCCATCGTGATATTATACTTTAAATCGGGTCGTTAGGAACACAAAGTGCGGAGTTGACTCGAAGTATTCCTTCTTCATCGATTCTTGCTAAGGCAAATAGCACCTCTTGCACTTTCTTCCTCTTACGCATCGGCTCAGTGCGTAGCTTGGCGACTTTAACTTTATCGATTAAAGTCGGTTCTACTCGTATATTCGCTATCATCACATGCGTCCTGAGTCTTTAACTCTATCTCCATCCTTTGCAAGTCACACAAAATGGGCCTTTGCGTTGACAATAACGCACTCGTGCTTGCATATGATCTTCTACTCGATCGTCGGCTACCACGTTCGCTTTTCGAGGATGGTATTGGATGGTATGATCATAATCTTTCAATAGTTCAAAGCCAGCGTCGTTGTCTCGTGTGTTGAGTTCCTTTTGAGTGAAGAAATATTTGAGGCTTTTATGATCAGTAAAGATTTCCACTTTCTCCCCATACAAGTAATGCCTCCAAATTTTAAGTGCAAAGACAATAGTTTGCATGACTCCGGATCATGAGTAGGATAATTCCTCTCATATTCTTTGAGTTGTCGCGAGGCATAGGCTATAACTTTTCCATGTTGCATAAGAACACATCCCAACCCCTTTGCGAAGTATCACACCAGAGATGACAAATCCTCCAAGCCGGATGGTATTATTGTCGAGCAGTCTTTGAAATAAGTCTCTCTTGAGTTCTTGAAAACTCTTCTCACATTCTTCGCTCAATAGAACTTTGTATATTTTTTAGTCGGTGAGTCGATGGAGTAGCGATTCGAGAAAATCCTTCCACGAATCTCCGATAATAACCCATTAAGCAGAGAAAGCTCGTGACTTGGTCTTCGATTTAGGTTGTTCCCGACTTTGAATAGCTTGATCTTTCTTTGGGTCAGCGGATATTCCATGACTTGATACCACGTGCCCGAGGAATGCTACTTCTTCAAGCCGAACTCACATTTCTTCAACTTGGCATAAAGCTTATATTAACGAAGCTTTTGGAGTGTCGACCTCAAGTGTTGCTCATGATCTTCACGGCTTTTGGAATAAATAAGGATGTCACCAATAAAGGCGACCACAAAGTGATCTAAATATTCCTTGAATACTCGGTTCATCATATCCATGAAGGCGTGTAGGAGCATTAGTCGATCGAAAAGGACATGACTAGGAATTCATAATGCCCGTCTTGGGAGTTCGAAAGCCGTCTTTAGAATGTCGGCGGTTCTAATCTTCAATTGGTGATATCGTAAGCGAAGATCGATCTTTGAAAAGAATTTGGCTCCTTGGGCTGGTCAAATAGGTCATCAATACGTGGCGATGGATACCTATTTTGATGGTGACATGATTGACTCAGATAATCAATACAAATTCGCATACTCCCATCTTTCTTCTTCACACGAATAGAGCGAGAGCACCCCAAGGAGAAGTACTTGGGGCCGAATAAAGCCGATGTCTAACAATTCTGCGGTTGGGTCTTTAACTCACGAAGTTCAATAGGAGCCATTCGATATGGGGGTTGGAAATAGGTTTTGTCTTGGGTTTGAGGTCGATACAAAATTGATTTCACGCGCTACGGGGTAGGCGGGAAGTTCTTAGGGAATCGTCGGGAAATTTATTAACAATAGAAATATCGTTCAAAACCGGCGTATTTTTGTTTAAATCGTGACATGAGCTAAGAAAGCTTGACATCCGTTTTTTAATAAGCGAATAGCTTTATGGCTTGAGATGGCCGTGATTGATTTTAATGGTTTGGTCGTTTGAATTCACATAATAGGTTGATTAGGAATATGAAAGCTAACAACCTTACGAAAATAATCAATTTTTGCATGATAAGTAGTTAACCGATCAATCCCTAGAATCACGTCAAATGCAAGTATTTTTAATGAAATAAGATCGACGAAGTAATAAGTGAGGGTGCGATTTGAACAAACAAGACTTATAAGCGAGTGGATGTAATGAAGGTTTCTCCCAGCGGAGTTTCCACGAGATAAGTCGAAAGTCTAATTTCTCGAAGTCAAATTTAATCGATGGCGCAAGTAGGAGAAATAAAAGAATGGGTAGAACCAGGTATCAAATAAAGTATAGACTTCATTAGAGTTTATGATAAGCTTACGTGATGACCTCATTCGGGTTCCTTGCTCTCTGAGGAGGTCACAACAAACTTTCTCCCCCTTACACTCTGGTTTTGACTTTTACGGGAATGACCTTTGGTGCCTCCATCCTAGTTGAATTTGTCTTGATGGCAAAAAATCGAGCTAAGTGACCTTCTCTTCCACAATTATAACATGCTTTGAATGGCATAGCGCGATTCGGATGATGTGTCCCTCTTCTCCACATTTGAAGCATATGATAGGTGGTCTTTCTCCTTCCTTAACAGCAGGTCTTTGGTCTTGGCGTCTTTCCATCATTGTTGAATCTCCGTTTCTTGAAATGTCCATTCTTATTGTTTTTGTACGATTACCACCAAGAAGTGGTTACTGAGTATATCGGCTTTGTTGATTCCCTCCACGCTTGTTGTCATAACCCGATGACTTACTACCATTTGGTATTATAATTTTTTTTAAATTTGCTTCTCTCTTTTAGTTCGTTGACTCGTTATCGCGCTCCACTAAGCTGAGCCCTATTTACAACATCCGAATACAAACACGGTTTATGAGAAATAAGATGTTGGCGTATCTCGACTTTAAACCTCTTAAAAACATTCGTGCCATTCTCTCTTCATTATCCACCAAGTGGGGATATGAAAAAAAGTGATAACTCGTAAATTTTGCCTCGTATTGCGACACGGTCGTATTATTTTGTTCCAACTTGATAAACTCCACTTCCGCCCGTATGGCGAATACTTTTAGGAAAGTATTTGTCGTTGAAACGACTCTGGAACTTCTCCCAAGATATCTTGATCTGGCCGGGTTGAGTACGTTTCTGGATTCCCACCGATGTCGCCTCTCCGCATGACATAAAAGCGTGAAAGGAACCTTTTGCTCCTCGGAGCATCGAGACATCAAATATCTTGGTAATCTGCTTTATCCATGCTTCCGCCATAAGTGGTTTTGGCTCTCCTTAAACTCCGGTGGTCCCGGCTCCTTGAATTGTTTAGCGGTGACCCAGAGAGAGTTTTCGTGTTTCCACCTACGTTTTGGATAGAATCGCGCTCGCTTTCTTTGTTGCATAAATTGCATAAATCCTCGAACATTTGATCATTCATCATTTGGTCGGTGTTATTGTTTGCATGAGGATTATCGCCTTCACGATGCACATTATCACGATTATTGATATGTGGTGAATCAGCGATCGCTTTGTGCTCCATTCTTTATTCTCAACATTCTCGGATGTCATTTTTGAGATCTTGCCACAAAACAAAAGATTAATTGACGTATAACAATTATCTTTATATTACGACCTACCAATAAAATAGCACATAAACTTAGGTAAGTCATACTAGCGAACGTATTCCCGTCTCTCCCCTCACAGTATTATTCTCACATCTTAGCTTGGGATCGTATCCCTAAGCTACGATACATTGTGGCGCGCCCCAAAATTAGGTATACATCACCCATCTTGGGTAGTCGGATCGTAGTACAGAATTTAAATCTGACTTCTTAATATAAGCGTAGGTATGCAATCGACATAAAAGCGTGAGTTTGATTACAAATATTGTCTACTAGATATTATACAAACTCAAAAGGAGTCCTCATTACAATTATTATCACACTATTTCACGAATAGTGAGGACTACTAATCTTATCCTGCGGACCATTACTCAGTTCCCAGGCTTCGTCCCGGCTATGTTCTCATTTCACGAAGAGAAACGGTGAAAGAAAGGGTGAGCTCAACTAGCCCGATAAGAAATATTATGACTAAGATAATGCGAGAATAAATTATCAATAGCCTTGACATTGTTAAAGCGATAAAATATAATAAACATCAAGTTTAAGCTGCTTGGTGAACAAGCGATCCATTAAAAGAGTCAAGTAGAAAATAAAATCTACTATCTTTTATGATTTAAAAGGTTTTCATCAACATTATATTTGAGACTCGGTTTTAATAAATAATCCACATCATCGAATCACTTCACCCTGCACTTCTGGCCGAGGATATTCTTTTAGTATCGCGACCACAATTATTATTCACCGCACTACGGGCGAGAATAGTTGTGTATTCATTAATGGTCGTGATCATGCCAACAAGCCGTCCATCGATGCACTACTGACCCATGAGGACTTTTACCACATCATTTGTAACATTACGGTCATGATTACAAGAATAATCACAGTCATAATCATACCAAGTCCATCCATGCTCTACGAGCCCCGAGATGACTTTAAAAAAATATAAACATGAGGATGATGACAATGATATAAGAATTCAATAAAACAAGTTCAAGAATTAAGTTATTCGAGAACTAATAACATCAATTATCGACATGATCTTGCTTTGTAGAGTAAAATTCAAGAATGATCGGAAGAATATTTCCATGAAAAGATCTTTGGATGAAGCGCAAATATCGAGGATATTCTACTAATTTTATGGAGTATAGAAGTCAAAGTTTTAACCAATTTGGGTATAATAAAGAATGGAATAACAAAAGAAATCACCGTGCATGCGGTACTAGGCATGAGGCGAGTTATTCACGAGAATAATAATAACGGAACGGTCGGGTGAAATTCACGCCGATAGTATGTTCCAACAGAATAATAAAGATGGAACCGGATCGGGTGTAAAACACACAGATAGGATATTCAACAGAATGATAAAAAGCGGAACGAAGTCCGGTGTAAAACACACAGACGGGTGATGTTCCAACAGAATAATATAAAAGCGGAACGGTGGAGGTGTAAAACACCATGACGAGGATGTTCCAAATGAATAATAATAAAGGCGGAACCAGTGGGTGTAAAACACATGACGAGGATGTTCCAGCCAGCGAATAATAGAAGAATGGAATAAAAAAGAAGATCACCAAGTATAGGGATTCAGCGTATACTGAGTTATTCAGCAGAATAAATAAGAATGGAATAAAAGAAGTTCTCTTTATGAATACAAAGAATAACACCCACTTACGAAGTACAACAAATAATATTCCTACCTTAGAAGAAGCTGAATATTGGCGAAGTGAAGTAGCGAGAATACTTTTCTTCTTTCTCTATAGTTTCTCTCTCTAGAGTTTGGTGAATTCGTAAGAAAATAATGAAGGAATGAACTTTATTTATAGGAAAATAGAATGCATAGTAATTAATCCATGAGCGGTCAGATTGATTTACTTTAATCGACGGTCCATATTAAAAAGCAAAATCTTTTAAATAAAATATAATATATTCTATTTATATAAAAACATTTTACTATGCAAACCTTTATGCAACCTTATGCGAAAACACTATATATAAAAATACTATGCATAATAAAATATAATATATTTTATTTATAGAATAACTTTAATAAAGTATTACATTTTTATATAAAAGATGTTTACATTTTATTACGTTAATAATCTGAATAAAACAAAAGCGTCATTATCATTATAATAATTCATATTATTAATCGTGATAATGGAATCAAATGGTGACTTCTCACATAAGCATCAATAATCAATCTTAGTGTCTTCTTATGCAACCACACGTATTCTTGTACTTTTTACTACTACAGAAGTAGTTCAAGAAGATCAGCGGTAAAACTTCCATTGTTATTTGATAAAATATTTTTTTGTCGTTTTCTCGATCAGATAATAATTACATTGTGGGGTCCACCAATGATTGAGTAGTTATACGAATATTCCTGCTAAACCGAATATTCCCGACCAATCGAATATAATATAACCACTTGCATACTTTTGCAAAATTTATAAATATTACCCACAATTATAACATTATATCAAATTATTTCATAATATTCAAAAATAATATTTATAGAAAATTCATCTTTATTTATAAAAGCTGGGGTCTTACAACCACTTCGGTGGTAATCATGGCCAAGATAATAGAAATAGAAATTTCAAGAAGAGAAGGTTCAATAATGATGGAAAGACAGCAGCATCAGCACCCGTTTCAAAGGAAGAAGAACGACCACTGGTCGTATGTTTCAAATGCGGACAGGAGGAACACATTCGTCTAAACTGTACGCAACAATCCAAAGTGTGTTTTAATTGCGGAAGAGAAGGTCACCTAGCTTGATTTTGTCGTATGGTGAAGTCAAGACCAGCTGGAATGGTGATGCCAAAGGATGTCCCAGACAAGCCAAAGCCGGTAGTTTAAGAGAGAGCGTTTTTTCTCGTGACGAGGAACCTGAATAAAATTATCACGGGTAAGTTAATCATAAACTCTTGTGAAATCTATACCGTGTTAGATACCAGTTCTACTCACTCTTTCATTCCACTTAGTTGTGTTCAATGTTTGAATTTAACTCTGGAGAAGTTAGACTTTGATTTATTTGTTGAAACTCAGTTGGGAGAAACCTTCGTTACCTCCATTATTTATAAATCTTGTTTGATTCAAATCAACACTTTCACGTTACCTGTCGATCTTATCTCTTTGAAAATACTTGCCTTTGATGTGATTTTAGGAATCGATTGGTTAACTACTCATCATGCTTTTAATAAGGTTCTTAGCTTTCATATTACTAACCAACCTGTTATGCAAATTCAAGCAACCAAACCACTAAAGTTAATCATTGTCATATCAAGCCATAAGTAAAGAGCCTCGGTCCTTTCGTTGTTGACTTTTCTTGTGTGAAATGCAAAAGCCCGGACTTTACGTAGGGGACGTTGTGAATAACGATGGCAAGTTGATAGGTATCAATGTGACGTGTTATCCAAGTCTTGGATGAGAGTCACAGTTGTGAATGATATTTCTATTGTTAATAAATTTCTTGACGTATTTACGAAGACTTCTTGGCCTACCCGAGGCGTGAAATCGAATTTTATCTTGACCCCAAAGTACAAAACCCCATTCTAAAACCCTTAAATATTTCTTCAACTAAAACGAAGCGTAACATGCGCCAAAGCGTTGACTGAAATTTGTTGAAGATTACGATCGTACCATTCAATACCATCGTGGGAAAAGCGAGCGTGGTAGTGACGCGTTGATTAGAAGATCGTATGCGTTTATGAGTGTGAATATACGAACCTACGTGAAGATAACGAATATCTGAGTAGAATCGACTTTAATCGATAAAGTTAAAGTTCGCCAAGCTAAATACTCGGAGTGATGAATGTGAAAAAGAAGGTTCAAGAGGCGTTATTCTAGAAGCAAGAATCGATGAAGAGAGGAAATATCAACCCTCGATTTTATTGACTCATTTGAAATCCTTGATCGAGTAGGGCGTGGCTATAGACTCGCTTTTACTGCTTAGTATGTCGGCGTGTTCATAACATTTTTCACATATCGATGTTAAGTAAATATGTGAACGACCGAACCACATTATTGATTTAGAACGAGGACGAGATAGCGGATAATTTAGCGTATGAAGATGTACGTGTTAAAATCACGGAATGTATTCAACACTCAAAGGTTATACCTCAAGAGTTAGAATCGGATGAAGTGTCCTCATCACATTCGGCGTACAGTGCGTCACGTAAATTTCGAGGGCTGAAACTTCATAAGGAGGGAGATTGTAAAATCCCAAATTTTACAAATAAAGATTTAAATTTCTCGAATTTTTTTTTTGAATATTATGGTGTGGATTTAATATAATATTATAGTTGTGGGTAATATTTATAAATTTTGTAAAGTATGCAAGTTGTTATATTATATTCGATTGGTCGGGGAATATTCTTTGTGTCGGAGAATATTCGTACGACGACACAATCATTGGTGGACCCCACAACGGAATTATTATCGGATTGAGAAAACGACAAAAATATTTTTATGAAATAACGGCGGAAGTTTTACCGTTAATACTGTTGAACTACTCGGTAGTAAAAGTACAGTAATATGTGTGGTTGCATAGTAGCACACGGTATTGATTATTGATTCTTACGTGAGAAGTCACTCAGTTTTGTTCAATTATTGCTACAGTAGTTGCTGTATAGTATCTCACGTTATTTGATTCAATTATTGTTGATTGTTATATATATATATATATATATATTATATAAGTTTTATTTTATTAGTATTATTAATGTAATAAAGCAGAAAAGCTTTTTATATAAAACAAAATACTTTTATAAAGTTATTCCATAAATAGAATATATTATATTTTATTATGCATAGTGTTGCATAGTGCCTGCATAGTGTTTTGCATAGTAAAATCTTTTTTATATAAAACATAATACTATTATAAAGTTATTCGTTTTATTAGATTATAAATAAAATATATTATATTTTATTTAAAAGATTTTGCTTTAAATACTGGACCGTCAGATTAAAAGTAAATCAATCGGATATTCATGAATTAGTTCCTATGCAGTTTATTCTTCTATAAATAGAAGCTCATTCCTTCATTATTTCTTACGAATCCACTGAAACTCTAGAGAGAGAAACTATATAGAGAAAGAAGAAAAGTATCCTGCTACTTCACTACTTCTATATCCAGTTTCTTCTATAAGGTAAGGGGTATTATTTCTTTCGTATTCATGAAGAGAACTTACATTATTCCATTATTTATTATTTTGTTGGAATACTTTGTATACACGCTTGTCTACCCTATACTTGGTGAAATTCTTACATTATTTCATTCTTTATTATTACATTGGAATATCACATGCAATGCGTTTATCTTGGGACTGATTCCGCCTTCTTTATTATTACATTGGAATATCTCTGATGTATGCGTTTTACTGTGGGACTGGTTCCGTTATTTATTATTACATTGGAATAATGCATACATCAAGCACCGCATGCGTGGTGATTTCTGTTGTTATTCCATTCTTTATTATTACATTTGGAATATCACAGCCGGTGCGTATTACGGTGACCTAGTTCCGTTATTTATTATACATTGGAATAACCTATCTATGCGAAGTACCGCATGCATGGTGATTTCTTTTGTTATTCCATTCTTTATTATACTCAGTTGGTTAAAGCTTTGACTTCTATACTCCATGAAATTAGTAGAATATCATTGATATTTGCGCTTCATCCAGTATCTTTTCATGTAAATATTCTTTTGAGCATTCTTGAATTTTACTCTACAAAGAAGTATCATGTTGACAATTTGGACATTATTAGTTCCTGAATAATTTAACTCTTGAACTTGTTTTATTGAATTCTTATATCATTGTCATCATCCTCATGTTTATATTTTGTTGAAAGTCATCTGTGGCCTGTAGTGCATTGATGGACTTGGTATGATTATGACCAGGGATTATTCGGTATAATCTTGACCGTAATGTTATAAATGATGTGGAAAAAAGTCCTCATTGGCCCGTAGTGCATTGATGGGCCGAGTTTTTGGTATGATTATGGCTATGGATTCTCTTGACCGAGGGAGCAAAATGAATTATTTTATGGCATGATCGGGACTAGTTGATGAAAAACGATTATCTTGCTTGGGCCGTAGTGCATGGATAATTCGTGGTCGTGATCTTAAATAATATCTTTGGCCGTAGTGCGAGGATGATTTGATGATGTGGATTAATTATTGTTTGAGTCTCGTGAATAAAAGTGATGAAAAACTTTTTAAATCATAAAAGATAGTAGATTTTATTCTCTACTTGACTCTTTTAATGGATTGCTTGTTCCACTTCAGTTAAACTTGATGTCTATTGTATTTTATCAGTTTAACATTGTTGAAGACTAATGATAATTTATTCTGCATTATCTTAGTCATAATATTTCTTCTTTGGGCTAGTTGAGCTCACCCTTTTTCTTCCTTTGTTCTCTTGAGAAATGAGAATATAGCTGGGATGAGTCGTGGAATGGATTGACAGTCCAGATGATAGCATTAGTAGTCTTCACTATTCTGTTAAATAGTGTGACAATAAATGTAATGAGGACTTATTCTGAGAGTGGATATTGTCTAGAAGACAATATTTGTATTAAAAATCACAGCTCTCTTGTTGTATATTAAAGATTATATTTGTATTTTGTACCATGTATCTGGCGACTCAAGATGGGTGATGTATACCTATTTTTGGGGGCGTCACAGAATACGTTAGGAAATTCATTAACAATAGAAATATCATTCAAAACTGACGTATTTTTGTTTAGATCCGTGACTTGAGCTAAGAAAGCTTAACATCCATTTTTCAATAAAATGAATAGCTTTATGGCTTGAGATGACAGTGATTGATTTTAATGGTTTGGTTGCTTGAATTCGCATAATAGGTTGGTTAGGAATATGAAAGCTAACAACCTTACGAAAACAATCAATTTTTGCATGATGAGTGGTTAACCAATCAATCCCTAGAATTACGTCAAATGCAAGTATTTTCAATGAAATAAGATCGACATGTAATGTGAAAAAACCGATTTGAACCAAACAAGACTTATAAGCAGTGGATGTAATGAAGGTTTCTCCCAACGGAGTTTCAATGAGATAAGTCAAAGTCTAATTTCTCTAGAGTCAAATTTAAGCGTTGGCCTTGCAGTAGAAGAAATAAAAGAATGGGTAGAACCAGGTATCAAATAAGGTATAAACTTCGCTAGAGTTTATGATAAGCTTCTTCGCGATGACCTCGTTCGGGTTCCTTGCTTTACGGGAGGTCACGACAAACAACTCTCCTTGCACCACCGATTTTGACTTTTTTACGGGAATGACTTTTGGTGCCTCCATCCTAGATGAACTTATCTTCGGTGAATGACAAAATCGGGCTAGGTGACCTTCTCTTCCACAATTATAACATGCTTTGGACGACATCGCGCAGTTTGGACTGATATGTCCCTCCCCTTCGCATTTGAAACATATGATAGGTGGTCGTTCTCCTTCCTTAAAAACGGGTGCTAGTGCTAACGTCTTTCCATCATTGTTCAATCTCCTTTTCTTGAAATGTCCATTCTTATTGTTTTGGCCCTGATTACCACCGAAGTGGTTACCATTTCTGGCTTGTTGATTCCCTCCACGCTTGTTGTCACCGCTTCGATGACTGCTCTCACTAATATTATCATTTTGCTGGCTGCTATCTTTTGGCTGGGTTGACTCATTATCACGCTCCAATAAATGAGCCCTATTAACAACATCTGAATACAAACACAGTTTATGAGAGACAAGATATTGACGTATCTCAGGTTGCAAACCTCTTAAAAACATTCGCGTCATTCTCTCCTCATTATCAACCAAATGGGGCGCAAACCGGGACAACTCGGCAAACTTGGCTTCGTACTGCGACATAGTCATGTTTTTTTGCTCCAATTTAATGAACTCTACCTCTTTCATGTGACGAATACTTTCAGGAAAGTACTTGTCGTTGAACATTTCTTGGAACTTCTCCCAAGACATCTTGGTCTGGCGGAGTTGAGTACGCTTTCTGATTCCCACCGATGAATCTGCATCGCGCGCTTAACATGAAGGTGGCAAAGGAACCTTTTGCTCCTCGGAGCAACCCAAGACATCAAATATCTTGTTGATTTGCTTTATCCACGTCTCCGCCTTAAGTGGTTTTGGCTCTCCAAAAAACTCCGGTGGTCCCAGCTCCTTGAACTATTTAGCGGTGACCGTCCGAGAGTTGCCAGTGTTTCCACCTGCATTCTAGAGAGGAGCCGTTCTCGCCTGATGTTGCATGAATTGCATGAAGCCTCGGAACATTCCATCGTTCATCATTTGGTCAGTGTTGTTGTTTCCCTGAGGATTGTCGCATTCTTGATGCACATTATTCTGATTATTGGTATGTGGAGACTCAACGGTCTCCCGTGCTCCATTGATGTTCTCAACATTCTCGGATGTCATTTTCAAATACTGCCACAAAACAAGGGTTAATTAACATATCACATATTATCCCTATACTCTGACCAACCAATTAAATAAAAAATAAACTTCGGTAGGTCATACTAGCGAAGAAATTCCCCGTCTCTCCCCTCCTAGTTTTTGTTTCTCATCTTAGCCAGGGATCATATCCCTAAGATTTGATACCAACTATGACGCCCCCAAAATAGGTATACATCACCCATCTTGAGTTGCTAAATACATGGACCAGAATACAAATATAATCTTAAATATACAACAAGAGATGTGAGTTTTAATACAAACATTGTCTTCTAGACAATATCCATTCTCAGAATAAGACCTCATTACAATTATTATCACACTATTTCATTTATAATAAGTTGAGGTCTTACAATTGTCATCATCCTCATGTTTAGTAGTGAAATATTCTTCTTTGTGGGGAATATTCATATGCGTCGGAGAATATTAAATGCAATGACAATGATTTTATGTGGGCCCATAACTGAAAGCGATTAGATGAAGAAAGCGACAAATATAAGTTGTTTATAAATAGCAGGCGTAGTTGTTTGCAGATTATCTTGTTGGAATACCCAAAGGGTTAAAAAACACGGTAACACCTGTACGGTATTGCACCAATTATTGATTCTTACGTGAAGGCACTACTCAATAATTATTACGGTAATTCTTTATTCAATATTTTATTTTATTGATTCAATAATTTGCTACGTTGATATTTTATATTATTGTTGTTTGATAATTTTCATTACAAGTATTTTTCATTATCGGATCAATAATTCATATTATTTGAATAATATTAGTAGATAAAATTATTGGCAATGTCTAGAAATTTACATCTAAGGAGAGGTTTGGTCACCTAATTCATGGCGCCAAGAAGAAGAAATCCTTATCGAAAGCCCTCTTTCACAGGGCGACTGGTTGCCGATGATTGTGATTCTCGTAATATTATTTGTGAATAATTAATTATTGATTTATATGATAAGAAAAATATTCACTTTATGTGGATATAGATGGAATTTTTTTAATGTGACAATTGCTGAAAATTGATATTTTATCTTTTTCGATAAAATAATTCATTTAAATATATTATTATATTTAAATAATATAATAATGGTGATATTTTTACAATGAATGTAGGATATATGAGTATATGAGGAGGAGGAGTATTTTTGTTATTATAAATATTTAAAACATGTTTTTCATGTTTGTGGACCTCATTTCTTGACTGAAATTTGATTATAGCTTGTAAAATCGTCCGTTTATGAATTTCGGTCAATTTCTGTTTGGAATTTGGAAAAACTTTCTTCTGCAAAGTTGTAGAGAATGAAATTTCCTATAGAAAATACATGAAGTTTGAATTTTTCTGATAAAAGGACTATTTATTATAAATTATTAAAGTTCTGAAGTTCCGAAATAATTAATTTTTGAAGTTTAAAATATTTTAATTAAGAAAAACGTTTTTAATGTTTTGGCACATGTGTGGCTGATGTTGTGGACTGGTAAGTGGGCGTAGGAAATTTGAAAAAAATATATTAATATTATATTAAATTTTCTGCATTGGTGTTCTAAGCAATTTCCTATAAATAGGTTGCTTAGGTTAGAATTGAAAATCACACTAGAAACTGAAGTTTTCTCTCTCTTTCTCTCTCTATATTATCGAGCGTATTCTTGTGAGTATTTTGATACTTTGAGTGTTGTTATCGGTGCAAGTTTCCTTCAAAGACTATATCCAAAAGATTCCAAATGGAAATCTTTGTCTTTTCGAGGTAAAGGATATTTTTTAAAAATGATATTATTTCTTCTAATATCATTATGCGAGAATATTGGTAAGATTTTTGTTGTGAAATTCTTGTCTTTTAGTGCCGGGAGTTCTTATTCACGTATCGACATTATTCACGATATCTGACATTATTCACGTATCATGATAATTATTCACAGAAAAATTAAATTTTATTCTTTTTGTCCAAAATATCTATTATGGATACTAGCTTTGATTGTATCCATGTTTTGATCATTCTTGAATTTTACTTCACTATGATTATTTATGAAGTATTTTTGAACTCGGATTGTTTAAAGTACGAATCCTTAATATTTGTTCTTTTGTTTCATTGGATTCGTTTTCTTTAAAATATTTTTTATCATCCTCAGTCCTAAATGATGGTATTACTGAATATCTTTGGCCTGTAGTGCAAAGATTGTAAGACCCCAACTTCTTATTAATGAAATTTAATTTTCTTTATTTATTATTTTGAAATAGTAAGGGTTGATTTGATTAATGTGGATAGTTATGAGTAAAATCATAAATATTTCAAAAAATAAGCAAGTTGTTATATAATATTCATTGTGTTGTGGGGAATATTCGTTTGGTCGTGGAATATTCTTCTTTGTCGGGGAATATTAAATGCGATTTGCCTTGATCTTTTGTGGGCCCCATAGCTTGAAGCGATTGGATGAAGAAAACGACAAATATAAGTTGTTTAAAAATAACTTAGCAGTAGTTATTACCATATTAATCTTTATTAAAAATACTAAATTGGTTAAAACACGAAGATTACGGTATTGTACCAATTATTGATTCTTACGTGAAGGCCTTTACTCAATAATGGTTACGATAATTCTTTATTCGATATTTTATTGATTTAATAATTCTTTGCGTTGATATTTTATATTCTTTGTTGTTTGATAATTGTCATTTTACGGTATTTTTCATTATCGAAGCAATAATTCATATTATCTGAATAATATTATTAGATAATATTATTGGCAATGTCTAGAAAGTTACGTCTAAGGAGAGGTTTGGTCACCTAATCATGCGGCCCAAGAAGGAGAAATTCTTATTGGAAAGCCCCCTCTTCCAGGAGGCTGCTGGTTGTCGATATTGTGATTACTGTAATATTATTTGTGAATAAATTAATTATTGATTCATATGATGAGGAAAATATTGATTTTATGTGGATATAGATGGAGAAAATTTTAATGTGACAATTGTTGAAAATTGAAATTTTATCTTTTACGATAAAATAATTCATTTAAATATATTATTATATTTTAATAATATAATAATGATGATATTTTTAAGATGAATGTGGGATATATAAGTATATATGAGGAGGAGTATTTTGTTACCAAAAATATTTAAAGCGTGTTTTTATGTGTCGGTGGACCCCATTTCTTATTTGAAATTTGATTATAGCTTGTAAAATCGTCTGTTTGTGGATTTGGTCAATTTATATTTGGAATTTGGAAAAACTTTCTTACGTAAAGTTGTAGAGAATTGAATTTTCTATAAAAAGTCGCGACTTTCAATTTTTTTCGACAAAAGGGCTATTTATTGTAAATTATTGAAGTTAGAAGTTCAAAATAATTGATTTTTGGAAGTTTAAAATAATTTAAATAACAAAACGTTTTTTTTTTTCATTATGGTGTGTTACATGTGTGTTGAATGAGCTAAATTCAGTTCTTGGAAGGTTGGTGTAGGAAAATTTAATTTATATATTAATATTATATTAAATTTTTTGCTTTCGTGTTCTAAGCATTTTTACATAAATAGGGTGCTTAGGTTAGAATTGAAAAATTACACGTAAGCTGAAGTTTTCTCTCTCTATATTATCGAGCATATTCTTGTGAGTATTTTGAGTATATTTTGAGTATGCTTTATCTGGTGCAAGTTCAAGTCATGCTTTATATCCAGGTGTTTCAAATTAAAAGTCTTGATCTTTCGAGGTAAGGATATTATTTTTTAATGATATTATTTATTCTAATATCATTATGCCAAGTATTGATCCGAACTTTTAATCAAATTTAGAACTTTTAGTGTGGGAGGTTCTTATTCACGATACGACCTTTATTCACGATATCTGATCTTATTCACGAATACTGATTGATTATTCATCAAAAAATGAAAATTTTCCTTTTCGTTTAAAATATCTATTCTGGATACTAGCTTTGATTGTATCCATGTTTTGATCATTCTTGAATTTTACACTACTATGATTATTTTTGAGGTATTTTTGGACATGGATAAAACAAAGTACGAATCCTTAATCCTTAATCTTTGTCATTTTGTTTCACTGGATTCGTTTCTTTAAAAATATTTTTCATCATCCTCGGTCTTAAATGATGATATTATTGAATATCTTTGGCTGTAGTGTGTAAAGATGAATGATTTCGATGAATATCTTTGGCCGTAGTGCAAAGATGAGCAGTGTTTAGATGAACATAACCCGGTAATGAATATCTTTGGCACATGTAGTGCAAAGATGAATATTTGATTCGGATATATATTGATTGATGTTACGGGGATAAAAGATAGGCGATGAACTTTTAAATTCATACATAGAAGATAGTAGTTTGCATTCTCTACTTAACTCTTCTAATGAATTATTATTTCATTGCGAATATTGATTTAAAACTTGTTGTCTATTGTATTCTATTAGATTTTTCCTGTTGAAGACTAACGATAATTTGTTGTATATTATCTTAGTCATAATATCTTTTCTTGGGCTAGTTGAGCTCACCCTTTCCTTTTTGTTCCATTTTTCTTCTCGGGATGCGAGAATATAAGCGAAATCACGAAGCCGGGGTATGGAATGAAGGTTCTAGAGAGAGTTGTTTAGAAGTCCTCACCATTTTTTAAAATAATGTATCAATAAATGTGATGAGGATTTATTTGAGTATAGATATTGTCTAGAAGATAATATTTGTATTCAAACTCACAGTTTCTTTTGTTGTAATAATAAAGTTGTAGTTGTTTACGTACCATGTATTGACAACTCGGAATGGGTGATGTATACCTATTTTGGGGGCGTCACGGTTGGTATCGAGCTTAGAGATATGATCTCTGGCGGAGATCGGGGAATAGAACTAGGAGGGGCAGGTAAATTCTTCGCTAGTGTGTCCTACCTAAGCTTATTTGTTAGTTGGTCGATATATAGGGATATTATGTGATATATTGATTTCCTTAATTAACCCTTGTTTTATGACAATATTTGAGAATGTCAATTGAGAATATTACTAAAGTGGAAATGAGGCCAGTGGAGACGCTTTTGACTCACCAACGAGGAGAGCGTGGAAGCAGGATGGCAATGTTCCTCCTGTGAACAACACCTGCTGGCGAGATGATGAGCGAGGGATGTTTAGAAGCTTTTTACGGTTCATGCAAAATCGGACGAGGGAGACTCGTGTTCAAAATCTGAGGAGGAAATGATAGCAATTCACGGGTTGTCACGCCCAAGCGATTCAAAGAGTTGGGAGCACCGAATTTAAGGGAAAGCGGATCCGATCATGGCGGAAACATGGGTCAAGCAAATTACCAAGATATTAGATGTCTTGGGATGCGCGGAGAGAACGAAGGTTCCATTCACCACCTTTATGTTAAAAGTGGAAGCGGACTACTAGTGGGAGTCGTGAAGCGTACTCATCCCTATACCGTGCAAAGTTTGCGAGAGTTATCCGGTTTGCACCTCATTTGGTGGAGAATGAGGAGCGATGACGCGGATGTTTCTTAGAGGTTTGAAACGGCGATACGCGTCGATATCTCATTTCTCATAAATTTTCTCTCTACTCGGATGTTATAAAATGGGCTCAATTATTAGAGCGAGATAAGATAAAATACGGTCAACCGAGGGACCACAACCGAGGATAATAGGAGATAGCAAATCAACAAAACAACGATAACAAGCGGAGAAAGAAAAAGGCGGACAAAAATGGTAACCACTCTAGTGGTAATCATGGCCATGAAAATAGAAGAAGCGAGTGGGAGGAGATTTAAAAAAGAGGAGATTTAACAACGACCTATATGAAGAGGCAGCGGTCTTAAGAAGAATCGGTTCCAAGGGAGGAACAACCACCGGTCGTATGTTATAAATGCGGAAAAGAGGACATATCGATCAAGCGCCCACAACAGTTCAAGGTATGCTATAATTGTGGAAAGGAAGGACATATCACTCGAGATTAGACAGTGGCGAAACCTAGTTCAGCGGGGACGGTGACTCAAAAGAACGTCGAGAAAATTCAAAGTCAACGGTTCTTGGAAGAAGCGTTTGTTGATCGGTCAAAATCGAGGAACCCAAACGAGGTGATCACGGGTAAGTTATTTATAAATTCTTGCGAAGTTTATACCTTACTTGATACCGGTGATACCCATTCATTTATCTCTCTGCTTGTGCTCAACGTTTAAACTTGACTCGGGAGAAATTAGACTTTGATCTATCTGTGGAAACTCCGTTAGGAGAAACTTTCATCACATCCACTTTGTTTATAAATCTTGTTTGATTCAAGTTGGCACCATCACCTTACACATTGACCTTATCTCTTTAAAGATACTTGCTTTTGATGTGATTTTAGGGATTGATTGGTTAAATACTCATCATGCCAAAATTGATTGTTTTCGTAAGGTTGTTAGTTTTCATATTCCTAACCAACCTGTTTATTTAATTCAAGCAACTAAACCATTAAAATCAATCACTTTCATATCTAATCATAAAGCTATTCGTTTATTGAAAAAAGCGGATGTCGAGCTTTCTTAGCCCATGTTATGGATTTGAATAAAGACACGTCAAATTTGAATAATATTCTGTTGTTATTGACTTTCACGACGTATTTCACGAAGAACTTCCTTGCCTACACCCCGTAGCGTGAAGTTGAATTCTTTATTGATCTTGAACACGCATACAAAGCCCATTTCTAAAACCCCATATCGAATGGCTCCTATTGAACTCCGGGAGTTAAAGGTCCAACTACGAGGAGTTGTTGGACATCGTTTCATTCGATCTAGTACATCTCCTTGGGGTGCTCTGTTTTATTCATAAAGAAGAAAGAGCGGTAGTATGCGACTTTGTATTGACTATCGGAATTGAACCATGTCACCATCAAGAATAGGTATCCTCTCACCTCGTATTGATGACTTGTTTGATCGATTACAAGGAGCACAATTCTTTTCAACAATCGATCTTCGTTCGGATATCATCATTTGTAGATTAGAAGCGAGGATATTCAAAGGCGCCTTGAGAACTTCGATGCGGGCATTATGAATTCTTAGTCATGTCTTTTCGGATCGACTAATGCTCCTCTGACTTTCATGAATATGATGAACCGAGTATTCAAGGAATATTTGGATCAGTTCGTTGTTGTCTTTATTGATGACATCCTCATATATTCCAAAAGTCGTGAAGATCATGAGCACCATTTGAAGCTAGTACTCCAAAAGCTTCGTGAAAACAAACTATATGCCAAATTAAAGAAATGCGAGTTCTGGCTTGAGGAAGTAGCATTTCTTGGGCACGTGGTGTCAAAACATGGAGTATCCATGGACCCGACGAAGATTGAAGCAATACAAAGTTTAGAGAGCAACCAGAAGTCGATTGGCCGATCAAGCACGTAGCTTTACGGGCTTAATTGGTTATTATCGGAGATTCGTGGAAGGATTTTCTCGAATCGCTACTCCATTAACTCAGCTGACTAGGAAATATATAAAATTCGTATGGAACGAGGAATGCGAGAAGAGTTTCCAAGAGCTCAAGAGGAGACTCATTTCGGCACCTGTTCTAACAATACCATCTGGTTCGGATGGATTTGTTATCTCTAGCGATGCTTCGGGAAAAGGGTTAGGATGTGTTCTCATGCAACGTGGGAAAGTCATAGCCTATGCCTGCCATAACAACTTAAAGAATATGAGAGGAATTATCCTACTCATGATCTAGAGTTAGCGGCCGATCATTTTCGCTTAAAGATCTGGAGGCACTATCTATATGGGGAGAAAGTGGAGATATATTCAGACCATAAAAGCCTCAAATATTTCTTCACGCAAAAGGAAATCAACATGCGGCAACAACGTTGGCTTGAGTTGTTGAAAGATTACGACCACACTATTCAATACCATCCGGAAAAGCGAGCGTGGTGGTGACGCGCGTTGAGTAGAAGATCATATGCAGGAATGAGTGCGATGATGTCAAGTATATCGCGTAGAGCCAACTTTAATAGAAAAGTTAAGGTTGCTCAAGCCACCGAACCGGAGGCGATGCGTATGAAGAAAAAAAGTACAAGAAGGTGCTATTCGAGCGAGAATTGATGAAGAAGGAATACTTGAGTCCACTCTGGACTTTTGTGTCCCTAACGACTACGATTTGAAGTACAAGATTATGATGGAGACACACAATACACCATTTGCAATCCATCCTGGAAGTACCAAAATGTATCGTGATCTTCGACATACATTTTGGTGGAACAATATGAAGAGAGAGATTGCAAAGTTTATCTCAACGTGTTTAACTTGTCAACGTGTAAAGGCGGAGCATCTAGTACCTAAGGGTCCGTTGCAATCACTTGAGATTCCGAAATGGAAGTGGGAACACATTACCATGGATTTCGTTATGGGTCTTCCTACGGTTTCTCAAGGCATCAATGCCATTTGGGTTATTATTGATAGATTAACCAAGTCTTCTCATTTCTTGCCGATACGGGAGACTTATTCCCTTGAACGTCTTGCTAGTATATATGTAAATGAGATTGTGAGGTTGCATGGCATGCCAGTATCCATAGTTTTGGATCGTGACCCAAGATTCACTTCAAGATTTTGGGTTAGCTTGTAAAAAGCTATGGGCGCGGATTTCTAATTCGGGATTCGGCATACCATCCTCAAGCAGACGGACAATCGAGAGGACTATTCAAACTCTTGAAGATGTATTAAGACTCTGTGTCCTAGACTTCAAGGGCGGTTAGGATAAGTATTTACCATTGGTGGAATTCTTTTACAACAACAGATTATCAGCAAGTATAGGTGTGGCTCCATTTGAAGCATTATATGGACGAAAGTGTCGCTCTCAATATGTTGGGATGAGGTGGGTGAAACAACATTGTTGGGACTGAAAGTTAATGCGTATGACTCACCGAAAAGATCCAAATTATTCGACAACGTATACAAACGGCACAAGATCGACAAAAGAGTTATGCGGATCTTCATCGAAAGGACATGGAATTTAGTATAGGGGATCATGTATTGTTGCGAGTTGCTCCATGGAAGAGAGTTACAAGATTTGGGAAGAGAGGAAAGTTCAATCCACGATTTATTGGTCCATTTTAAATTCTTGACCGAGTAGGAAATGTAGCCTATAGACTCGCGTTACCTCCGAGTATGTCTCGTGTTCATAATGTATTTCACATATCGGTACTTCGTAAATATGTGAAAGACCCGAACCACGTTATAGAGTTAGAACTGGACGAGATAGCCGAAGACTTAACGTACGAAGAGGTACCTGTCAAGATCATGGATAGGAAGGAGCATGTCCTACGCCTGAAAGGTCATACCACAAGTTAAAGTTTTATGGAGGAATCATGCTTTATAGAGGAGATGACACAGGAATTGGAAAGCGGAAATGAAAGCGAGGTATCCTCACCTTTTGAAACACTGTGAATGCGTCGTCAATTTCGAGGAAGAAATTTCATAAGGAGGGAGGTTGTAAGACCCCAACTTCTTATTAATGAAATTTAATTTTCTCTATTTATTATTTTAAAATAGTAAGGGTTGATTTGATTAATGTGGATAGTTATGGGTAAAATACATAAATATTTCAAAATAAGCAAGTGGTTATAAAATATTCATTGTTGTCGGGGAATATTCGTTTGGTCGTGGAATATTCTTCTTTGTCGGGGAATATTCGTATGTGGCAGTGATCTTTTGTGGGCCCCATAACTAAAGCGATTGGATGAAGAAAGCGATAAATATAAGTTGTTTAAAAATAACAGCGTAGTTATTCACAGTATTATCTTATTAAAAATACTCGGTGGTTAAAACACAAGAAGCTTACACGGTATTGCACCAATTATTGATTCTTACGTAAGAAGACACTACTCAATAATGGTTACGATAATTCTTATTCGATTATTTTATTGATTTAATAATTGTTGCGTTGATATTTTATATTCTTTGTTGTTTCAATAATTGTCATTTACGGTATTTTTCATTATCGAAGCAATAATTCATATTATCGAATAATATTATTAGATAACATTATTGGCAATGTCTAGAAAGTTACATCTACAAGGAGAGGTTTGGTCACCTAATTGCGGCGATGAAGGAGAAATTCTTATTGGAAAGCCCCCTTTTTCCTGAGGAAGCGCACGGTTGTCAATATTGTGATTACGTAATATTATTTGTGAATAAATTAATTATTGATTCATATGATGAGGAAAATATTGATTTTATGTGGATATAGATGGAGAAAATTTTAATGTGACAATTGTTGAAAATTGAAATTTTATCTTTTTACGATAAAATAATTCATTTAAATATATTATTATATTTTAATAATATAATAATGATGATATTTTTAAGATGAATGTGGGATATATAAGTATATGTGGAGGAGGAGTATTTTGTTACCAAAAATATTTAAAGCATGTTTTATGTGTTGATTGGACCCCATTTCTTGACTGAAATTTGATTATAGCTTGTAAAATCGCCCGTTTGTGGATTTCGGTCAATTTATATTTGGAATTTGGAAAAACTTTCTTCTGTAAAGTTGTAGAGAATTGAATTTCCTATAAAAAGTCGCGACTTTCGAATTTTCTGACAAAAGGGCTATTTATTGTAAATTATTGAAGTTCCGAAGCTCCAAAATAATTGATTTTTGGAAGTTTAAAATATTTTAAATAACAAAAACGTTTTTTTCATTATGGTTTGTTACACGTGTGTTGAATGAGCTGAATTCAGTTCTTGGAAGATTGGTGTAGGAAAATTTAATTTATATATTAATATTATATTAAATTTTTTGCTTTGGTGTTCTAAGCATTTTCCTATAAATAGGGTGCTTAGGTTAGAATTAAAAATTACACCAGAAACTGAAGTTTTCTCTCTCTATATTATTGAGCGTATTCTTGTGAGTATTTTGAGTATATTTTGAGTATTGCTATACGGTGCAAGTTCAAGTCATAGCTTTATATCAGGTGTTTCAAATTTAAAAAATCTTGATCTTTCGAGGTAAGGGATATTATTTTTTTAATGATATTATTTATTCTAATATCATTATCTTAGAAAGTATTGATCTGAACTTTTTAATCAAATTTGGAACTTTTAGTGTCGGGGTTACTATTCACGTATACGACACTATTCACGTATACGGTACTATTCACGAATACGGCACTATTCATCAAAAAATGAAAATTTTCCTTTTCGTTTAAAATATCTATTCTGGATACTAGCTTTGATTGTATCCATGTTTTGATCATTCTTGAATTTTACACTACTATGATTATTTTTGAGGTATTTTTGGACATGGATAAAACAAAGTACGAATCCTTAATCCTTAATCTTTGTCATTTTGTTTTCTTTGGATTCGTTTCTTTAAAAATATTTTCATCATCCTCGGTCTTAAATGATGATATTATTGAATATCTTTGGCCTGTAGTGCAAAAGATGAATGATTTCGATGAATATCTTTGGCCCGTAGTGCAAAAGATGAGCAGTGTTTAGATGAACATGACGGTGATGAATATCTTTGGCTCTGTAGTGCAAAGATGAAAATTTGATTCAGATATATATTGATTGATGTTACGGGGATAAAAGATGAGCGATGAACTTTTAAATTCATACATAGAAGATAGTAGTTTGCATTCTCTACTTAACTCTTCTAATGAATTATTATTTCCGCTGCGAATATTGATTTAAAACTTGTTGTCTATTGTATTCTATTAGATTTTTTCCTGTTGAAGACTAACGATAATTTGTTGTATATGATCTTAGTCATAATATTCTTTATTGGGCTAGTTGAGCTCACCCTTTTCCTTTTTGTTCCATTTTTCTTCTCAGGATGCGAGAATATAGCGAGTACGAGTCGGGGTATGGAATGAAGGTTCTACAGAGAGTTGTTTAGAAGTCCTCACCATTTTTGTAAAATAATGTATCAATAAATGTGATGAGGATTTATTTGAGTATAGATATTGTCTAGAAGATAATATTTGTATTCAAACTCACGGTTTCTTGTTGTAATAATAAAGTTGTAGTTGTTTCGCACCATGTATTGACAACTCGAATGGGTGATGTATACCTATTTTGGGGCGTCCACAAAGGTGGTTGATTTTCTTATGAATATCTTTTTGGCGTAGTGTAAAGATGAGCAGTGTTGAGATGAACATGACCGGTGATGAATATCTTTGGCTTTGTAGTGCAAAGATGAATATTTGATTCAAGATGTATATTGATTGATGTTACTGGGGATAAAATATTGATGATGGACTTTTAAATTCATAGATAATAGTTGATTTCATTCTCTACGTAACTCTTACATGAATTATTATTTAAACTGCGAATATTGATCGAAACTTGTTTTGTATTGTATTTTATGATTTTTCCTGTTGAAGACTAACGATAATTTTTTCTATATTATCTTAGTCATAATATTCTTCTTTGGGCTAGTTGAGCTCACCCTTTTCCTTTTTGTTCCATTTTTTCTTCTCGGGAGGCGAGAATGTAGCGAGTCTTTAGTCGGGTATGGAATGAAGGTTCTAGAAAGTTGTTTAGTAGTCCTCACCATTTTTGTAAAATAATGTACCAATAATTATAATGAGAACTTATTTGGGTGTGAATATTGTCTAGATGGCAATATTTGTATTTAAACTCACAGTTTTTATGTTGTATTAATAAAGTTGTAGTTGTTTCTGTACCATGTTATTGATGACTCAATGTGACGCCCCCAAAATAGGTATACATCACCCATTCTGAGTTGTCAATACATGGTACAGAAACAACTACAACTTTATTATTACAACAGTAAAACTGTGAGTTTGAATACAAATATTATCTTCTAGACAATATCTATACTCAAATAAATCCTCATCACATTTATTGATACATTATTTTACAAAAATGGTGAGGACTACTAAACAATTCTTTTCTAAAACCTTCATTCCATACCCCGACTGCATTCTCGCTATATTCTCGCCTCCCGAGAAGAAAAATGGAACAAAAAGGAAAAGGGTGAGCTCAACTAGCCCAAAGAAGAATATTATGACTAAGATAATATACAACAAATTATCGTTAGTCTTCAACAGGAAAAATCTAATAGAATACAATAGACAACAAATTTTAAATCAATATTCGCAATGAAATAATAATTCATTAGAAGAGTTAAGTAGAGAATGCAAACTACTATCTTCTATGTATGAATTTAAAAGTTCATCGCTCATCTTTTATCCGTAACATCAATCAATATATATCTCGAATCAAATATTCATATTTGCACTACAGCCAAAGATATTCATCGATTGGTCATGTTCATCTAAACACTGCTCATCTTTGCACTATGGCCAAAGATATTCTTCAGAAATCATTCATCTTCAGACTACGGTGCCAAAGATATTCAATAATATCATCATTTAAGGCGAGGATGATGAAAATATTTTTAAAGAAACGAATCCAATTGAAACAAAATGACAAGGATTAAGGATTAAGGATTAGTACTTTGTTTTATCCATGTTCAAAATACCTCAAAAATAATCATAGTGGTGTAGAATTCAAGAATGATCAAAACATGGATACAATCAAAGCTAGTATCCGAATAGATATTTTGGATAAAAGAAAAATTTTATTTTTAAATTGAATAGTGCCAGATATCGTGAATAGTGTCAGTATCATCGTGAATAATGCCGTATAACGTGAATAGTAACTCACACACAAAAGATAGAAATTCCCACAAAAAATATCTTCACGCTTCAATAATAGTACTCGTGAATAAGTAACTTGTGAATAGTAACTCATGAATAGTAACTCGTGAATAGTAACTCATGAATAGTAACCCCGACATGAAAAAGTTCCAAATTTGATAAAAGTTCCAACCGATATTTCAAAGATAATGATATTGAAGAAATAATATCATCTGTGAAGAAAATAACATCCCTTACCTCGAAAGATTAGTACTTTATTTGGAATAAAGGGTATAGTCTTTGAAGGGAACTTGCACCGTCTAACAATACTCAAAGTATACTCACAAGAATACGCTCAATATATCGAGAGAAATAGAGAGAAACTTGGGTTTACGGTGTGTTTTCAATTTAACCTAAGCACCCTATTTATAGGAAAATGCTTAGAACACCAAAGCGTAAAATTGTATATAATATTAATATATTTTTCACATTTTCTTTAGCCCACCTTAGACAACTGATCTCAGCCCATTTGAATCACATGTGAGGCCAACTTAGTTGCAAAAACGTTTTTCTCAAAATAATTAACTAAAACTCCCAAAAATTAATTATTTTTGAACTTGAACTTCAATAATTCATAATAAATAGCCCTTTTATCAGAAAATTCAAATCTCGCGAGTTTTTATAGGAAATTCAATTCTCTACAACTTTACAGAAGAAAGTTTTTCCGAATTCCAAACAGAAATTGACCGAAATTCACAAACGGACGATTTTATAGGCTATAATAACATTTCGGTCAATAATTGTGTCCACCAACACACAAAACATGTGTTAAACATTTAATGCCACAAAAATACTCTTCCTCCTCATATACTCATATATCCCACATTCATTGTAAAAATATCATCGTTAATATATTTAAATGAATTATTTTATTAGAAAAAGATAAAATATTAATTTTCAACAATTGTCACATTAAAAATTTTCTCCATCTATATCCTCATAAAATCAATATTTTCCTCATCATATAAATTAATTATTAATTATTCATAAATAATATTATAGAATCACATTATTGACAACCGTGCGTTCAGGATAGAGGGGCTTTCCAATAAGGATCTCTCTCACTCCTGGCGCATGATTAGATGACCAAACCTCTCCTTGAGCGTAACTTTCTAGACATTGTCAATAATGTTATCTAATAATATTATTCGGATAATATGAATTATTGCTCCGATAATGGAAAATACGATTGTAATGACAATTATTGAAACAACAAAGAATATAAAATGTCAACGTAGCAATTATTGAATCAATAAAATAAAATAATCGAGCAGTAATTATCGTAACCATTATTGAGTAGTGCCTTCAATAATTGGTGCAATACCTAGTGTACCTCTTGTGCAACAACGCCAGACATCGTGTTTTTAACAATACGGGTATCCAACAAAGTGTTAGCAGTAACAACTACGTAGATTATTTTAAACAACTTATATTTGTCGTTTTCTTCATCCAATCGCTTTCAGTTATGGGGCCCATTATTGGTTGCTATCGTCGCATCGAATATTCCCGACGATGCGAATATTCTCAAACAACAATGAATATTTTATAACCACTTGCTTATTTTGAAATATTTGCGTATTTTACCCCTAACTATCCACATTAATCAAATCAACCCTTACTATTTCAAAATAATAAATAGAGAAAATTAAATTTTATTAATAATAAGTTGGGGTCTTACACTCAAAATAGGTGATGTATACCTATTTTGGGGGCGTCACAACAATGATATAAGAATTTAATAAAACAAGTTCAAGAATTAATTTATCCTGGAATTAATAACGTCCAAATTGTCAACATGATACTTCTTTGTAGAGTAAAATTCAAGAATGCTCAGAAGAATATGTTAGAGTTTATGCCCTAGAGGCCAATTATTTTATTTAATTGCTTAATATTTTGATATTATATTTGATTGAATAAATGAATGATTTTATTATGATTTTATTTATTGCGTTATATAAATGTTAACATAATAAAATTCCTTAGAATAGTGATACAAATTATATAGTTTCAAGTATGTGACTTGAACATGAGATTATATAATTATAATTAGTATCATTGTTCTTAAATGTCCCTAGTCGAGTATTATTGTTGATGGGACAACAGTGATGCATTGAGACTAATATGTGGATTGACTGATGACTAAATCTCATTGGTCATAAATAGATGAGATATTAAGTCAATGCATAGATACATGTTAGAGAATGATGTACTGGACAGACCCACCATGAGAATTCTATATGGAGCATTATGCGAAGTGTCATTAGCAATTCTCATAGTGACAATGATGTAATGGTCCTCCGACCTGAAATCACTATATTACTACACGGGAATTTATGTACTTTGACATCGTCAAATGTCACCTTTAATAGGGTGGACTATAAAGGTGATTATTGGGTACATCATGAATCGTGTGAGGAATATCAGTGATCTAGATGGAATTTAACCACCCTATATATTAGGGGTGATATCCATAGGCCTCTTGATTGAGTAGGACTATGAAATGCATAACCATGCTCAAATAGTGATTAGTTTCATATAATCTACTCATTGATCAAGAAAACTCACATTAAATTATGAAGAGTATGACACACTCCATGACTCGAGTTTAATCTAGGATATTAAGGTTAAAAGGATTAAATTACATTGAAACATTGGTCACGAAAAGGTTGCATCGAATCATCGATCTTATTATTACTTGGGTAGCAGTGATGCATTACTAGATGCTTTCACTTTATTTATAATTTTATAATATGATTTTAAAATTATTGCCAACGTAATAATAACCTATAGGGTCACACACATGTAAACGTAATTAAAAGGAATTAATTTAAAATGTAAATATTTAATATATCAATATGATTGATAGTATTTAAATTACGAATTTAAATTAATAGGATAATTTATATATAGGTATATTAATTAAGTAAGACTTAATTAAGATATATATATATATATATATATATATATAAATTCGGATTTTATTAAATTAGGTTTTGAATAATAATTTTAAATGGCTATATATATGATATGTTGCAGCCATTTTAGGTATTATTCATAAACTGAAAACCCTAGCCGCTCTTAGAGAGAGACAAGAGAGAAACATGTTCTGAAAATCCTCATCCTTGGTGGCTAGTACCACGGTTCCTTCTTCTGCAGATCGTAGGACGATTCTCGGAGCGTTCGTGTGGATACCGTAGAGGCGCGATTCATTTGGATTGCGTTGGAGATTCGAGCGCATCAATTTCAGTATCACAATCGGTATAATTTCTAACCACTAAGTTAATTATTTTCGCATGGATCCTGTTTTGGGTTTCGGAATTGCTTTAAATTGATTTATTTCCGCTGCGTTTCTGTATCGAAACCCTACATAATATTTCCATGAAAAGATACTGGATGAAGCGCAAATATCAAGGATATTCCACTAATTTCATGGAGTATAGAAGTCAAAACTTTAACCAACTGAGTATAATAAAGAATGGAATAACAAAAGAAATCACCAGGTGTGACGCCCCCAAAATTAGGTATACATCACCCATCTTGGGTCGCCACTTACATGGTATATAAATTCAAATACAACTTACTAATATAACTGTCGTGTACAATACGACATAAACTGTGAGATTGAATACAAATATTGTCTACTAGATATTATACAAACTCAAAAGGAGTCCTCATTACAGCTATTATCACTCTATTTCACGAGAATAGTGAGGACTACTAATGCTATCCTCCGGACCATTACTTCGTTCCCCGGCTTCGTCCGGCTATGTTCTCATTTCACAAGAAGAGAACGGTGAAAGAAAGGGTGAGCTCAACTAGCCCAAGAAGAAATATTATGACTAAGATAATGCGAGAATAAATTATCATTAGCCTTCAACAAAGTGTTAAACCGATAAAATACAATAGACAAACCGTTTAAACTGCAGCGGAATAAGCAATCCATTAAAAGAGTCAAGTAGAAAATAAAAGTCTACTATCTTTTAGGTTTTAAAAGGTTTTCATCAATTTTTATCATTTGAGACTCGACTTAATAAATAAACCACCACATCTAATCATCCCCGTACTCACGGTCAAGGATTTTCATCAAATTATCAATGGTCATGACTATCTAGAATCACCTTTGGTCATAATCATACCAAAACTATCCATCATCTTGCATTACAGCCACCGAGGACTTTTGTCACATCATTTATATCAAGTCGTGATTATACCGAATGATCCCCGATCATAATCATACTAAGTTCATCTATGCACGTAAGCCAAAGATAACATAATATAACATGAGGATGATGACAATGACATAGTAATTCAATAAAACAAGTTCAAGAATTATTTAATCCATGAATTATTAACGTCCAAATTGTCAACATGATATTTGTTTCGTAGAGAGTAAAATTCAAGAATGATCGGAAGAATATTTCCATGAAAAGATCTTTGGATGAAACGCAAATATCAAGGATATTCTACTAATTTCATGGAGTATAGAAGTCAAAGTTTTAACCATTTGGGTATAATAAAGAATGGAATAACAAAAGAAATCACCATGCATGCGCAGATCTTGACAGACAAAGTTATTCCAACGAGTAATAATAACGGAACTAGGTCGGGGTGAAATTCACTTGCAAGCAGGATGTTCCAACAGAATAATAAAGATGGAACCAGATCGGTGTAAAACACGAGATAGGATATTCCAACAGAATGATAAAGAGCGGAACCAGTGTCGGTGTAAAACACACGTGACGTGATGTTCCAACGAGAATAATAAAAAGCGGAACCGGTTAGGTGTAAAACCTATGCAGTGATGATGTTCAATGTAATAATAGAAGAATGTCACCAAGTATAGGGTAAACCAGCGTATACTGAGTTATTCCAATGTAATAATAAGCAATGGAATAACATAAGGATTTCACCAAGTATAGGTACGCTAGCGTATACTGAGTTATGTATAGGGTATGCCACTTTTACAAAGTTATTCCAATGAATAATAATGAATGGAATAATGAAGTTCTCTTCAAGAAGAAAGAATAACACCCACTACCAGTAAAAGAACTGAATATAGAAATAGTGAAGTAGCGAGAATACTCTTCTTCTTTCTATAATTTTCTCTTTATAGCTTCTCTCTATAATTCTCTCTCTCAGAGTTTCAATGAATTGTAAGAAAATAATGAAGGAATGAGCTTTATTTATAGGAAAATGGAATGCATAGTAACTAATCCATGAACGGATTCGTATTGATTTACTTTAATCTGCGGTCCATATTTAAAGAAAAAATCTTTTAAATAAAATATAATATATTTTATTTATATAAAAAACATTTTACTATGCAAACACTATGCAATACTATGCAAAACACTATGCAAAAATACTATGCAACACTATGCATAATAAAATATAATATATTCTATTTATAGAATAACTTTAATAAAGTATTCTATTTTTATATAAAGATGTTTCATTTTATTACGTTAATAATACTGAATAAAACAAAGCGTCATTATCGTTATAATAATTCATATTATTAATCGACAATAATGGAATCAAACCTGAGTGACTTTCACATAAGCATCAATAATCAATACAGGTGTCTTCTTATGCAACCACACGTACATCTTGTATTTTTACTACCGAGAGTAGTTCAACAAGAACTCACGGTAAAACTTCCGCCGTTATTTCAATAAAATATTTTTGTGCGTTTTCTCGATCCGACAATAATTACATTATAGGTCCACCAATGATTGAGTAGTTGTACGAATATTCCCTCGCTAAATCAAATATTCCCCCACCAATCGAATATAATAAAACCACTTGCATACTTTGCAAAATTTATAAATACTACCCACAACTATAATATTATCTTAAATTCACACCATAATATTAAAAATTATTTCAACAAAATTTAAATCTTTATTGATAAAACACGGGGTCTCACAATCTCCCCTCCTTATGGAATTTAAGCCCTCGAAATTTAGGGTACGATACGATATGATAAAGAGACGAGGATACCTTGAAAATATTAAATTCATCTTGAAAAATGCCAAAGCTATTCATTAACTATTCATCTTTGCACTACAAAGCAAAGATATACAATCAGTAAAACCAATAATCTTTGAGACTCACTTAATAGTATCACAACCATGAATTATCCATGCACCACCATGGCTAAGGATATTCGTGTTTTCAATTACTGATACGATGATTATCTTAATAATCCGTGGTCATAATCATACCAAGTCTATCAATGTACTACTACCAAAGATGACTTTTACCACATCCATGAATTAATATTTCATTCTTTGAGACTCATTTCAATAATTAATCCATATCATCGAATCATCCCCGCACTACGTGCCAAGGATATTCATTAAGTATCACGACCATTTAATTATCCATGCACTCTGACTACCAAAGATAATCGTGTATTCATTAAGATATCACGACCACAAATTATCCATGCACTACTACCAAAGATAATTGTGTATTCATTAGTATCACGACCACAAATTATCCATGCACTACTACCAAAGATAATTGTGTATTCATTAAGATATCACGACCACAAATTATCCATGCACTACTACCAAAGATAATTGTGTATTCATTAGTATCACGACCACAAATTATCCATGCACTACTACCAAAGATAATTGTGTATTCATTAGTATCACGACCACAAATTATCCATGCACTACTACCAAAGATAATTGTGTTTTCAATTACTGAAGTTATGATTATACCGAACAATCCGTGGTCATAATCATACCAAGTCCATCTACGCACTATGTGCCACGAGATGACTTTTCAACATAATATAAGCGTGAGGATAATGATATAAAGAATCAATCAAATGAGATAAAGGATAAATATTAAACATTTATAATATAATTTATCCAGATTCAAGAATATCCCCATGTTATCAATCACTTAATAATCTCATAATCTAATATCATTAATATTATAACAATATTTTAATCATTTCTTAAATTTATAAACAATTTATCTTAATTGTTTACGCTTTACCATATAATGCATTTAATCATTCAAAATGCCATACTCATAAGATATCATCACCAATTATCAAATCTCTCAAAAAATATGCATATACTCTATATAGGATTCTTTAGCCATAAAATTCTATTTTCAACTTTGTTACTTCACATAACATATTTAACTCATATGTTCGTAACTAAACTATTTTCATGAAAAATACCAAATCAGTCCCAAAAATATTTCTTTTCTGGGATTTAGCATAATATAGTCCCATAATGAAAATATATTTTTCTCGGAATTTTTAAAATTCATTTACTATTTTTCAAAAATCAATTTCTAATTAATTCCTTAAGAAATTAGCTACCTCAAGGTTAACTCCAAAAATTCCCAAATCTTGACAGGACCTTACACATGTTAACGTGAGCTTCCAGTTTAAATTTCATGGTCATCGGAGTTACAGAACTCCGGTTATAGCGTTTTTCGTCGGAAAAACCTAAATATTGAAAGAGTCGTAACTTGCTCATTTTAAGTCAGAATGAGCTCATTTTTGGACAGGAGGTACTTTATACCATATACCTTCATGTCCCAAAAACCCAGAATTTTTCTCATAATTTAAGTGGCCGAAACAGTCCCTTAAAGTTTCTAGGCAGTAGCATTTTCGAAATTTACAGCTTTGGCCTCCTTTGCTAAAATCAGTCCACACAAAAATCTACAACACCTTTTCCAGTAATTCCACTTGTATTAGTTAGGTAACTCATAGATCTAACTCTAGGACTTAACCACACTCAAAAATTCAAAATATAATAGGAGATATGGTCAATTGAATTTCATGTTACGTTTTTCACCAAAATCTGATTTTCAACTCTTTGTGATTTCTAAGAAACTTTCATGTTTTCACATACCAACCAAAATAACTCACCATAAAACTTACTAATACTTCATATACCCATGATTTTCATTATTCCAATGCTTTTATTATGACTTTCATCATAAACCACGTAAACCTGTTCATTTAGTTGAAGAAATATTTGAGGGTTTAAGAAATGGGGTTTTTTTATCTTTGGGTCAATACAAAATTCGATTTCACGCCTAGGGTAGGCTAGGAAATCTTCAAGAATACGTCAAGAAATTTATTAATGATAGAAATATCATTCAAAAGCTATTATCGTTATTCAAGACTTGGATAGTACGTCACATTGATACCAACCGTGACTTCTATCCCTTAACCTAGATAAAGACCTCACAATGATACCTATAAACTTGCCATCTTGGTCATGGCGACGCCTCTACAGAAAAAGTCCGGCTTCGGTGCATTCACACAAGGAAGTCAACAACGAAAGGTTCGGGGCTCTTTACTTATGGCTTGATATAATGGTGATTAACTTTAGGGTTTGGTTACTTTGAATTCAGTATAACGAGTTGGTTATGAATATAAAAGCTAACAACCTTACGAAAAGCATGATGAGTAGTTAACCAATTGATTCCTAAAATCACATCAAAGGCAAGTATTTTCAAAAAGATAAGATCGACGTAGTAGCGTGAAAGTGTTTATTTGAATCAAACAAGATTTAAAAATAGTAAGCGATAACGAAGGCTCCTACTACTGAAGTTTCAACCAATAAGTCAAAGTCTAACTTCTCCGAGTCAAATTTAAACGTTGAACGCAACTAGGTGAAATAAAAGAGTGGGTAGGCGGTATCTAACACGGTATAGACTTCGCAAGAGCTTATGATTACTTACCCGTGATAATCTTATTCGGGTTCCTCGTCACGAAAAAAACGCTCTCTCTTAAACCACGGCCTGGTTTGTGCAGGGGATGACCTTTGGTGCCTCCATCCTAGTTGAATTCGTCTTCTTGATGGCGACAAAATCGAGCTAAGTGGCCTTCTCTTCCACAATTATAACATGCTTTGGATGGCATGGCATGATTCGGATGATGTGTCCCTCTCCTCCGCATTTGAAGCATATGATAGGTGGTCCTTCTCCTTCCTTAACAACAGGTGCTGGTGCTGACGTCTTTCCATCATTGTTGAATCTCCTTTTCTTGAAATGTCCATTCTTATTATTTTGGCCCTGATTACCACCGAAGTGGTTACCATATCTCGCCTGTTGATTCCCTCCACGCTTGTTGTCACCGCTTCCATGACTACTTTATTTTGGTATTATAATTTTCAATTACCGCTCTCTTTTTAGTTGCGTTGACTCGTTATCGCGCTCCACTAATCGAGCCCTATTTACAACATCCGAATAAAAAACACGGTTTATGAGAAATAAGATGTTGACGTATCTCCGCTTCAAACCTCTTAAAACATTCGCGTCATTCTCTCTTCATTATCCACCAAGTGGGACTTGAATCGTGATAACTCGCAAATTTTTGCCTCGTATTGCGACCACGGCCATATTGTTTTGTTCCAACTTGATAAACTCCACCTCCTTCGTATGGCGAATACTTTGAGGAAAGTATTTGTCGTTGAATGACTCTGGAACTTCTCCCAAGATATCTTGAAGACAAAGAGGTTGAGTACGTTTTACCGATTCCCACCAAGAATCTGCTCTCTCACGCGCAACATAAAGGCGTGAAAGGGAACCTTTGCTCCTCGGAGCATCCCAAGACATCAAATATCTTGGTAATCTGCTTTATCCATGCTTCCGCGAAGTGGTTTTGGCTCTCCCTTAAACTCCGGTGGTCCCAGCCTTGAATTGTTTAGAGGTGACCACCGAGAGTTTTCTCGTGTTTTCACCCACGTTTTGGGCAGGAGTCGCTTTACCGATGTTGCATGAATTTAAAACCTCTTAAACGCATCAGTCGTTAGTCAATTGATCGGTGTTGTTATTTATGGGAGGATTATCGCCATCCTGTTGCACATTGTCGATTATTGATCATGGAGAATCAATAGTCTCTGTGCTCCAATGCTTATCTCAACATTTTGGATGCCATTTTCAAATCGCCACAAAACCGGGGTTAATTAACATGTCACATATTATCCCTATACATAACCGACCAATTAAATACTAAATAAACTTAGGTAGGTCATACTAGCGAAGGAATTTCCGTCTCTCCCTCCTAGTTCTATTCTCACCTCTTAGCTTGAGGATCATATCCCTAAGCTCGATATCAACCGTGACGCCCCAAAATTAGGTATACATCACCCATCTTGGGTCGCCACTTACATGGTACATGAATTCAAATACAACTTACTAATATAAGCGTATGGTACAATACGACATAAAGCGTGAGATTGAATACAAATATTGTCTACTAGATATTATACAAACTCAAAAGGAGTCCTCATTCTGCCTATTATCACTCTATTTCACAGAATAGTGAGGACTACTAATGCTATCCCTCCGGACCATTACTGCGTTCGACAGGTCTCAAGTCGGCTATGTTCTCATTTCCCAAGAGAACGGTGAAAGAAAAGGTGAGCTCAACTAGCCCAAGAAGAAATATTATGACTAAGATAATGCGAATAAATTATCATTAGCCTTCAAATGATGTTAAGCGATAAAATACAATAGACAAACCGGTTTAAGCTGCGGCGGAATAAGCAATCCATTAAAAGAGTCAAGTAGAAAATAAAGTCTACTATCTTTTAGGTTTTAAAAGGTTTTCATCAATTTTTATCGAGACTGAGACTCGACAATAAATAAACCACCACATCTAATCATCCTCGCACTCACGGTCAAGGATTTTCATCAAATTATCAATGGTCATGACTATCTTAGAATCACCTACGGTCATAATCATACCAAAAACTATCCATCAACTTTTGCATTACAGCCATCGAGGACTTTTGTCACATCATTTATATCAAGTCATGATTATACCGAATGATCCTCGATCATAATCATACTAAGTTCATCTATGCACGTAAGCCAAAGATAACATAATATAACATGAGGATGATGACAATGACATAGTAATTCAATAAAACAAGTTCAAGAATTATTTAATCCATGAATTATTAACGTCCAAATTGTCAACATGATCTTTGTTTCGTGAGAGTAAAATTCAAGAATGATCGGAAGAATATTTCCATGAAAGAGATTTGGATGAAACAAATATCAAGGATATTCTACTAATTTCATGGAGTATAGAAGTCAAAGTTTTAACCAATTTGGGTATAATAAAGAATGGAATAACAAAAGAAATCACCATGCATGCGACTTCATGTAGGCAAAGTTATTCCAACAGAGTAATAATAACGGAACCGGTCGGTGAAATTCACACCAGCGGGATGTTCCAACAGAATAATAAAGATGGAACCGGATCGGTGTAAAAACATGCGAGATAGGATATTCCAATGAGAATGATAAAGGCGGAACGGTCAGTGGGTGTAAAACACATGCATGTGATGTTCCAACAGAATAATAAAAGCGGAACCGGTCCGGTATAAAACACATGCATGTGAGGATGTTCCAATGTAATAATAGAAGAATGTCACCAAGTATAGGGTAAAATCACAGATATCTGAGTTATTCCAATGAATAATAAGCAATGGAATAACATAAGGATTTCACCAAGTATAGGGTATCTGGCGTACAAAAGTTATGTATAGGGTATGCCACTTTTACAAAAGTTATTCCAATGTAATAATAATGAATGGAATAATGAAGTTCTCTTCAAGAAGAAAGAATAACACCCTTACCAGTAAAAGAACCTGAATATAGAAATAGTGAAGTAGCGAATACTCTTCTTCTTTCTATAATTTTCTCTTTATAACTTCTCTCTATAATTTCTCTCTCTAGAGTTTCAATGAATTCGTAAAAGAAAATAATGAAGGAATGAGCTTTCTATTTATAGGAAAATGGAATGCATATTAACTAATCCATGAACGGTCCAGATTGATTTACTTTTAATCGACGGTCCATATTTAAAGAAAAATCTTTTAAATAAAATATAATATATTTTATTTATATAAAAACATTTTACTACTGCAAACACTATGCAATACTATGAAAAACACTATGCAACACTATGCATAATAAAATATAATATATTCTATTTATGAATAACTTTAATAAAGTATTCTATTTTATATAAAAGATGTTTCGTTTTATTACGTTAATAATACGAATAAAACAAAGCGTCATTATCGTTATAATAATTCATATTATTAATCGTGATAATGGAATCAAACCGAGTGACTTCTCACATAAGCATCAATAATCATTACTGGTGTCTTACTTATGCGCACCCCACGTATTACATCGTACTTTTACTACCGAAAGTAGTTCAACAAGAACTACCAGTAAAACTTCCGCCGTTATTTCAATAAAATATTTTTTGTCGTTTTTTCTCAATCCGATAATTAATTGTAGGGTCCACCAATGATTGAGTTGGTAGTTATCGAATATTCCTCGCTAAATCAAATATTCCCACCAATCGAATATAATATAACCACTTGCATACTTTTGCAAAATTTATAAATACTACCCACAACTATAATATTATCTTAAATTCACACCATAATATTAAAAAATTATTTCAACAAAATTTAAATCTTTATTGATAAAATCTGGGTCTCACACGGGCGTGTGATAGACCAATGCAGCAGGCGAGTTATTCCAACGAGAATAATAAATAACGGAACGAGATCCCGGCGTAAAACGCATGCATGAGGATATTCTAACGAGAATAATAGAGGCGGAACCAGTCCCACAGTAAAACGCATGCATGAGGATATTCCAATGGAATAATAAAGAGCGAAACCAGTCCGAAAAACGCACGGATATTCAGATATTCCAAAATAATAATAAAGGCGGGCAAGATTACGGCGTAAACGCATGTACAAGATATTCCCACGAGAATAATAAAGAATGGAATAATGTAAGAATTTCACCAAGTATAGGGTAATTTGGCTGCGTATCTGAGTTATTCCACGAATAATAATGGTATAACAAAAGAATTTCACCAAGTATAGGGTAGCTTGACGATATACATCGTTATTCCAACATAATAATAAAGAATGGAATAATGAAGTTCTCTTCGTGAATACAAAAGAAATAATACCCTTACCTTATAAAGAAGAAAGCTGGATATCAAGTAGTGAAGTAGCAGAAAACTCTTCTTCTTTCTCTCTATAATTTTCTCTACAGAGTTTGGGTGAATTCGTAAGAAATAATGAAGGAATGAGCTTCTATTTATAGAATAATGGATTGAATAGTAACTAATTCATGAACGGTCAGATTGATTTAGTTTTAAACGGATGATCCATATTGATTTACTATTAAAACTTAAAGCAAAGGTTTATACTGATTCACTATTAAAACTTTAAACCAAATGATCTATATTGATTTCTTATTATAAATTCAACCAACTATTACGAAAAATTAGCACATTTCCTCATGGAATAATATTGTATCCAAAATAATTTGAATGAAAAGAAATATATTGTTAGGGTGAATAGTATCCCGTGAATAAGTAACTCATGAATAAGTAACTCGTGAATAGTATTCAAACACGAAAAGTGTTAGAATAATTGGAGATTGAACAATATAACCTCCAGACATCAATTATCATCGAAATAGATGTCGATTTCTTCTAACACAAATAATCTCAACACAATGAAACTATCAAATTCATCTTTAATCAACACGAACTTATTCATCATTAATATTATAACTCACAATATTTAACAAATGAGGGGTTCCTAAAAGGAAAGAGGGCTTTCAATAAGGATTTTCTCTATTTCATGCATGATTAGGTGACCAAACTCTCCTCGATGTAACTTATAGACATTATAAATATTGGAATTTAATAATATGAATAACTTTGTCGTCTCAATTATTAATTTGATAATATAACATATAATGCAGATGATACTGTGACAATAATCGAATCAATAATATGAGAGATATGATGCGTGAATAATTGAGTATAAATCGACCGACTTCTCACGTAAGCATCGATAATCGATATCGTGCTACTTATACAACCACGCCAGCGTAGACATTGTCTTTTTTACTAGGGTAGTTCAACAGGTTTAACAATAATACCTCCGCCGTAGTTATTTTTATAAAATATTTTTGTCGTTTTCTCAATCCGATAATAATTTCGATTTGGGTTCATTAACGATTTGTCGTTGTCACGAATATTCTCCTCCCACCAATCGAATATTATATAACAACTTCAGCATACTTTTTGTAAAATTTATAAATATTACCCACAACTATAACATTATATCAAATTCATTCCATAATATTCAAAAATAATATTCATAAAAAATCATCTTTATTCATAAAATTTGGGGTCTTACAATTATAATCATATACAAGATAAATTTAATCAAAGAAAAAATTCAAATTTTTTATTCTTATCATTAATAATATTCTTATATTTTGAAGTATGTCATTAAAATTAAAATTAAAATTAACAACACAATTTTACTATCATACCACTAATACTAATTAACTAAACACCCATTAACATGTTACGATAAAAATATAGATATTACCCTTATCACGCATGGGAAATGATCTCACCGTTCCTTAATTGCGTTCAAAGAGTAAAGATTTAGCCATTGACATGTTAAGATGGTGCTAGTTAGTTTTAAAGTAAGTCAGCCAACAGTTTTTATTAGATGTGATTTTATATGTTAGTTTTAAATGTTTTTTCAATTTTTTGAAACGAATTGGGGACATGTTGGTTAGATTTAGTAGGTAAAAATAAATTAAGGATATGAGTTGTAATTTAAAATTTATTATATTAAAAGTTAAGGATAATATGAGAATTATAAAATATTATGTATTCTCATTTTTTTTTCCGTCCAAATCAGTCCAATTTTGAATTAAATTGAATGAAAAGTTTAGCAAGAAAAGTGACCAAATTTTTTATCAATTTTTTTTTATTTATTAAAAAACTCAAAAACATAATAATTAAAAAAATACTTAAATTTTCCGTCTATTTCTTATCTAATGGGGCATATGTAAACGGTGCAAAATGATAATAAAAAATATTCCATATCCAAAAAATCCTACTTTTTTTTATCATTTGTATATGTCCATGTCCATGTCCATGTCCTGTTGTTGTATATATTTTGCTATAAAATTTATAGGCTTATCAAAAAAGAAAATCTTACTTTTAAACGAAAAAATATATATATTGTATATATTGTTTAAAAATATAATTTTTTTTTTCTTCCAAAATTGAGTGGTTTAAAAGTTTTTATATTTTACTCTAAAAATTAGTAAATAATATTTCTAAATTAAATTTTAAAATTAATTAGTAGTCTACCATCAAAGAAAGTGATGAAATGAGCGGCGGCAGGGGCCGGTGAAGGTGTTATTCCTAATCCTATAGTATAGACAAATGGGAAGCTGGATCATAACAGAGCTGCAAAGAAGCTCGGCGACATGGGATAACGTAGTCAACCAAATAGTGAGGCTGGAGAAAAAGACTTTCCCTAAACACGAATCCCTTACTCGATCTTTCGACGATGAACTTGGAAAGAAGAACAGCGGATTGCTTTACATTGATATTGATGGAGATGTTGCTGGCTATGTCATGTATCCCTGGCCTTCTTCACTCTGCGCTTCCATTACAAAACTCGCAGGATTCATCTCGCCCTCCCCCTATTTCAATTTTTAGTTATTAATCTTTCTGTGAATACATATTCTGGGTTTGTATTGTTAATTGAATCTACTGAAAATTAAATTAGGTACTAAGATAAATACCCATTTGGTGAAAGTAATTAATTATCAACATTCTCATGGAATATTATTGCCTCGTAATCTATGTGGTTTAATACTTCTATTGGAAGAATATGCAATCACCCAATTCAGTAGAAAAAAGACTTATAAGATGAAAGCAGTGGTTTAAATTGCTTATTCGAATTCATATTTAACATTGAACCCGAAAACTGAATGTAATTTGGCTTCATTATTATACTTCTTTTCTCTTACTTAATTTGGTGGAACTGCAAAACACTTCTCTTGGATAGGGGTGGATCAGCTAAAAAGTTTAGTGGGGTCAAATTTGGAAAAAAAATCATTAAGAATAAAAAGTTAATAAAATAAATTACAAAATTAAATAATCCTCGAATATTATTTACAATAATATTTTTCGAGGTTTCATTACTTGAAATTGTCGCATGATAGCCTCATTTTTAATAGTTACACAAATATCACGCTCAATGTATGTTATTAAATAGTCATTTATCTATTCATCTCTCATTTAGTTACGGAGTTCATTATTCACGATATTAAATGTCCTTTCAACAACAACGGACAAAAATAGTGTCAACTTCAGCAACAAATAGACTTGGGGATACATATCATCTTTTCTTTTCTTAACCAACATTTGAGTCAATTAACCAATTCCTCTTATACTCGAAAAATTGGGATAATTTCTTATATCCACAATATAATTTTGGAGTTGGCCATCAAGTGCCAAAAGTTCCATATCATTAAATATTTAAAAACTAATTCAACATTAAAACAGGATCAATATATATTATAAATAGTCAAGTGTAATTAGCACCAACAATAAACAATCTCAATTAAACCACTAACAAGTAACACGTAACATTACAAATAAATTACAAAATTTAAAGAAAGTAAAAATAGAATAGAATACGTACTTGAACTTGAAGAACTTTTATTTGATGGAGTTCTCTTTATTGTTGGAGTGTTGCTTTAAGAAGTTAAAAACCTTAATTTTGTAAAAGTACAAAAAAAAAAGAATCTATAAATAATTACAATTTTTTTTAAAGCAATTGTTAAATTTATAAAATTAAAATTAAAATATATACGATGCTCTCTTGCTCCCTCCTATTGAAAAGTGAAGTACTAAAAGTCTATCATTGAGATAAAAGTGAAGTACTAAAAGTCTAATGTAGTATTGTAGTGAGATTTGTCCACCGTCCACGTCCAATGATTTAGAAAATTAGACTTGGTCTTTTATAGTGATGTAGTGGAGCTTTTGAAGTATAAAAGCCTTCTCAATATTTTTTTTTTAAGTTAACTCTTTTGACTTTTGAAATTTCAGTGGGGGCAGATGCCCCCCCTGCCCTAACCTGCATCCGCCCTTGCTCCTGGATGAGGTTAAGTATCCTTGAGGGCACATTTGGAAATCTGTATGCTTAGTTTGGGCTAGACATAATAATAGACTCCTCTCTTAATTTGGTATCAAGTATTGTGTCCGGGTAATCCACCTGGTGGCAAAAGGAATTGATATGAGAAAAAAGAAACTGCAAGATCACAGAAAAATGGGTCCTCCTCTGTCTATACATCCAACCATACATCTTTAGAATCTCCCCACCCCAGGTTATTTTGGTTTAGATGCAGAAAATACTGGTGGGTAATTGTATCTACCGAAATTGCTTCGAGGCCACCATACACATGGCGGCTGTTAAAAACGGCATGCTTATCGCAAACTGATTACGAATTAATACTTTGCATTTTATTTCATGTTACATGTCCTTCATAAGCTAGAAACATCATAGCATCGGCAGGACCTCAAGGCCTTTATTTTAGAACCCTTTTGTCAGTATGCCTTGTGTTTTGAAAGGTGGGAAAGGTAGCAAGGTCCCTTTTCTTTAAACGCAGCTCCTGGATTGTGTAGAGATATGTTTTCCATTGTAAGGATCTGCCTCAGAATATCCAGGTTATCCTGGCTCTCTGACCTGTAATATGTAATTTCCCCTTTAATTTATACTTCAGGGCTTGCTATTCCAATGTGAAAAAGATACCTCTGGTTCTGGTTGTTTCCTTGTAAGTTTGTGGTGGTTGAATGGTTGGATGGGTTGCGGTTTGGTGGGGAAAGGATGTTGTTTAAATTCTTTTTTGGTTCTCTCTCTCATGCTTTTAATTCCATTAACATCATGAGGGTATTTGCTTCATTATAAGCACATCAGGCTTCTCGTTTCAGAGATACAAGACAATAAAACAGCTATTAAAATTTAATTTTGATGAAATGATTTTAAGATGCAAAAATACTTGCTGTATTTGTCACCTGAATTTGGTTTATTCTGTAATGCTTTTCTTTCTATTGCTTGTAAATGAAAATTAGTAAAGGAGAACTACAGGAGACAAGGCCATGGAGAGGCACTGCTGAAAGCAGCAATAGAGAAATGCAGGGGTAGAAGTGTCCACCGCATATCACTTCATGTAGACCCCGCAAGATTAGCAGCCATAAATCTCTACAAGAAGTTTGGTTTCCAAGTTGATAATCTCATAGAAGGTGTTAACGCCAGGATCTTTCTCCACGTCCCAATCACCAAGACGCGTCCAATATCCCCGCGATTCAACAAATCAACACTAAAACTTGACTTTGACCAAGTCGAGGATAAATTTCCGGCGTGAGAGTCAATCTGAGCGATCATGAGGTCAATGATGGAGAAAAATATTATACAAGTATCCAGGAGAAATAGAATAAGAATTCTAATGAATAAAATAATTATACGTATTACTTACCCTCTTATGTCATCTTAGTCCCATGCATACTCCACTATCCAGGTTCTTGTGTCACCCACCATCTCTCGACACCTTTTCCCTTACTTCCTATTACTTGTAGAAAAAGTAAATGTCTACCTTCACCCCTTTGTTGTTCTTTTTTCCATGGAATCATCCGAGTCCCATCCTTATTAATGCCATGCAAGAAAGTGTAGGCATACACAATTGTCAAATGTCATTTAAGCATAATGATTCTTGGTCAAAATTGGGATTAAGTGATAATTTATATAATGGGCCAATATAATGGTTAGCTCAAATAATAAGAATGACCTGAGTAATGAGATCCAACCACGATTTGAAGATAATACGTGATCCCAGGAGAGGGCCAATAATTCGGTACCGATAAAGAAAAGGATTATGGGACAGAAGATTCTTACTCTTCAGACAGAAACGCGTATAGAATGTACTTGGATTTTGAAAGTTACTAGCTGATGGAGAGAGCTAGAAGTGTCCACTGTATATCACTTCATGTTGACCCCTGAAGAATTGCAGCCATGAATCTCTACAAGAAGTTCGGTTTCCAAGTAGATGATCTCACGGCAACTCTTCAGACAGAATGTACTTGGACTTTGAACATTAGTTGTAGATGGAGCTCAAATGAGGGTTCATGTCCATGACTTTCAGGAGATTTCAGCTTTTGCCAAGCCTCTCCACATAATGAACAGTTTCCTTTTTTTTTCTTCTGATGTTTAACCTAAGCTTTGTTTATCAATCATCATCTTATTTGGGTGGTTGTTCTCTTTGGGGGCAAATCCTTAGCTCTACTGTATGACTTGAAATGTGTTACAGAATTTGGTTTTCATCAATGTTACAATTCCAAGCTTCACAAAGCCTCTCATGATTCGAGTGAATGCCATTGACATGAGATACATGGACCTATTTGTGCATTAAGAAAACTCTTCTTGTGAAGGCATGCTATGGTTCACAAAGCCACTCAATTCTCTAATGAATGGCATCAAAATCTTTTACATATCCATATGATTCACTCACATTTCATAAGAATAACATTAAATCAGGTAAAAATAAATCACAATAGTATAATTTATTATCAGGGTGGTATTGTAAAAAAAAAAAAAAAATACCTTTATAATGGTGATGATGTCTCATGAGCTTGTTGATGTGACGCTCTCAAAATAGGTATACATCACCCATCTTGGGTCGTCAGATACAAGGTACTGAATACAAATACAAACTAATTATACAACAGTCGTGTAAAATACGACAAAACATAAATTGAGAGTTTTAATAAGAATATTGTTATCTAGACAATATCCACACTCAAAGGAGTCTTTAATACATTTATTGTCACACTATTTACAGAATAGTGAGGACTACTAATACTATAATCACGGACCGTCAATCACTCCGCTTCCGAATTAGTCCCGGCCACGTTCTCATTTCACAAGAGAACATGAAAGAAAGGGTGAGCTCAACTAACCCAAGAAGAAATATTATGACTAAGATAATGCGAGAATAAATTATCATTAGTCTTCAACAATGTTAAAGCGATAAAATACAATAGACATCAAGTTTAGCTAGCAGTTGAATAAGCAATCCATTAGAAGAGTCAAGTAGAGCATGATATCTACTATCTTCTATGATTTAAAATGTTTTCATCAATTTTTATCTCGACAATAAATAACCACATCATTGAGTCATCCCCGCTACGGCCGAGGATATTCATTAAATTATCAATGGTCGTGACTATCTTAGAATAATCCTTGGTCATAATTATACCAAAATTGCCCGTCGATACACTACTGAGTCATCGAGGACTTTTACAACATCATTTATAACATTACAGGTCATGATTATCTTAGAATAATCCACGATCATAATCATACCAAGTCCATCTATGCACGTAAGCCAAAGATAACTTTCATCACAATATAAAGCGAGGATGATGTGATGACATAATAATTCGATAAAACAAGTTCGAGAATAAATTTTAAAGATTTATAATTTAATTTATCTGAACTCGATAATGTCTAAATTGTCGACATGATCTTTGCTTTGTGGAGTAAAATTCAAGAATGCTCGGAAGAATATTTTCATGAAAAGATCTTTGGATGAAGCGCAAATATCGAGGATATTCCACTAATTTCATGGAGTATAGAAGCCAAAATTTTAACCAAATGAGTATCGTAGAATATATGAAGCTATGATGGATTTGTACGCCATGCGGTAATCCACGTAGACAGATCATTTCCACAATTTAATAAGAAATGAATACGAAGGGTCATTCATCATGCATGTGGTAATTCACAAAGACATGTTATTCCAACAGAATAATAAAGAATGGAATAACGAGAAGAATTCACCGTACGCATGCGATAAACCGCATGAGGAGTTATTCAACGAGAATAATAAATAATGGAACCAGTCATGCGTGAAGCCTTATGCACGATTATAAGACCCCAACTTTTAGGAATAAAAATGAATTTTCTATAAATATCATTTATGAATATTATGGAGTGAATTTGATATAATGTTACAGTTGTGGGTAATATTTATAAATTTTGTAAAATACGCAAGTTGTTATATAATATTCGATTGGTCGGGGAATATTCATTTTAACAGAAATATTAAATGCGGACGACCTGACAATCATTAGTGGACCCCACAATGTAATTATTTTTGGATTGAGAAAGCGATAAAAATATCTTTTTATGAAAATAACGGCGGAAGTTTTAGAGTTAAGCTGTTGAAACACCAAGTGTTAAAAGTGCTGATATACGCGTGATTGCATAGTAGCACACGGTTTTGATTATTGATGCTTACGTGAGAAGTCACTCAGTTTTGTTCAATTATTGCTATAGTAATTGTTACATAGTATCTCACGTTATTTGATTCAATTATTTTTGATATTTTATATATTATTAAATCAATAATTGAGATAACAAAGTTATTAATATTATTATTTCAAATATTAACGATGTCTAGAAGTTCTGCCAAGGAGAGGTTTGGTCATTTAATTGCGCGCCAATAGGGAAAAATTCTTATTGGAAAGCCCCCTCTTTCCTGGGAACGACCTGGTCGATTTGGGTCATTGTTGATAGATTGACCAAGTCTGCTCATTTCTTACCAATACGAGAAACTTATACACTTGAACGTCTTGCTCGTATGTACATAAACGAGATTGTAAGACTACATGGTATGCCAGTATCCATAGTTTCTGATCAAGATCCAAGATTCACTTCACGATTTTGGGTTAGTTTGCAAAAAGCTATGGGCACGGACTTACGATTTAGTTCGGCATATCATCCTCAGACGGACGGACAATCAGAGAGGACTATTCAAACTCTTGAAGATTTATTAACTCTGTGTCCTTGACTTCAAGAGAAGTTGGGACAAGTTCTTACCATTGGTAGAGTTTTCCTACAACAATAGCTACCAAGCAAGTATTGGCATGGCTCCATTCGAAGCATTGTATGGAAGAAAGTGTCGTTCTCTAGTATGCTGGGATGAGGTGGGTGAAGTAATGTTGTTGGGACCGGAGTTGGTACGTATGACTACAGAAAATATTCAAACGATACGACAACGTATAAAACCTCATAAGATCTATAAAAGAGTTATGTTGATCTTCATCGGAAGGACGTGAAATTCGATATTAGAAATCATGTGTTGTTAAGTGTTGCTCCATGGAAAGGAGTTACGAGATTTGAAAAGAGAGGAAAGCTCAATCCTCGATTCATTGGCCCATTTTTAATCCTCGATCGAATAGGAACTGTGGCGTATAGACTCGCTTTACCGCCAAGTATGTCTCATGTTCATAACGTTTTTCATATATCCATGTTACGTAAAGATGTGGAAGACCCGAACCACATTATTGAGTTAGAACCGGACAAAATAGCGGAAGATTTGACGTTTGAAGAGGTTCCTATTCAAATCTTGGATAAGAAAGAACATATTCTACGCTCCAAGGTTATACCTCAAGTTAAAGTTTTGTGGAGAAACCACGATGTTGAGGAAATGACCTGGGAATTAGAATCTGAAATAAAATTAAGATATCCTTACCTTTTCGACATACCAGGTACGTACCCAAATTTCGAGGGCGAAATTTCATAAGAAGGGGAGGTTGTAAGACCCCAACTTTTTAATAAAGATGATTTTTCAATAAATATCATTTTTAAATATTATGGAATGAATTTGATATAATGTTATAGTTGTGGGTAATATTTATAAATTTTGTAAAAAATCGTGAGTTGTTATATAATATTCGATTGGTCGAGGAATATTCATTTTAGCGGGGAATATTAAATGCGACGACACAATCATTAGTGGACCCCACAATGGAATTATTATCGGATTGAGAAAAGCGACAAAAATATTTTATGAAAATAGCGGCGGAAGTTTTCTGATTAAAAGCTGTTGAACTACTCGATAATAAAAGTACGATGTCTGGCATGTGGTTGCATAGTAGCACTGCGGTATTGATTATTGATGCTTACGTGAGAAGTCACTCAGTTTTGTTCAATTATTGCTTGATGAATTGTTGCATAGTATCTCACGTTATTTGATTCAATTATTATCGATATTTTATATATTATTAAATCAATAATTGAGATGACAGAGTTATTAATATTATTATTTGCAATATTAACGATGTTCAGAAGTTACGCCGAGGAGAGGGTTGGTCACCTAATTGCGCGCATGATAGGGAGAAATCCTTATTGAAAGCCCCTCTTTCACGGGAGCGACGATCGATTAATATTGTAAGACCCCACTTTTATAAATAAAGATGAATTTTCTATAAATATTATTTTGAATATTATGGAATAAATTTGATATAATGTTATAGTTGTGGGTAATATTTATAAATTTTGCAAAGTATGCAAGTTGTTATAAAATATTCGTTTGGGTGGGAATATTCTTTTTAGGAATATTAAATACAACTACTCAATCATTGGTGGACCCCACAATGAAATTATTATCGGATCGAGAAAGCGACAAAAATATTTTATAAAAATAACGGCGGAGGTGTTACCGTTAAAAGCTGTTGAACTACCCGGTGGTAAAAAAATACGATGTCTGGCGTGGTTGCGTAGTAGCATTGCGGTATTGATTATTGATGCTTACGTGAGAAGTCACTTTCACTATGCTCAATTATTGCTACAATAATTCTTTGCATCATATCTCTTATATTATTGATTCAATTATTGTCACGATCATCATCGTATAATATGTTATAGTATTAAATCAATAATTGAGACGACAAGTTATAAATGATTAATAATTGTTGAAAGATTAAATATGTGTTGATGAAAAAAAAAATGATTTGTGGTAAGTTTGATTATTTTATGGGGGCTCATATGTCATCATCTAAGAGTCTCTTCATGATAGTATTTACCTTCGTCAATAGTAATTACCTTCGTCGATAGTAATTACCCTTGTGAATAGTATTTACCTTCGTCGATAGTATTTACCTTCCGTTAATAGTAATTACCTTTACAGACGTCGAACCACTTGTCGTTTTTTACATTACAAAAGCGTCGAACCACTTTTCGTTTCACATTACAAAGCGTCAAACCACTTTTCTTTTCACATCATTAGTAAATCGAAGCCGCTTTGCCTTTTTCACGGCGGTGCTTAAGCTAGAAATCTTCTATAAATAGAGGCCTAGGGCTTCATTATTTTCACGAATTCATTCAAGCTATAGAGAGAAAGTATAGAGAATAAGAGAGAAAGAAGAAGAGTATTTTGTTCTTACACCTTCTTGCGATTCAATCTCTCCTACCAAATGTAAGGGGTGTTATTCTTTCTTATTCATAAAGAGAAGCTGTTGTTATTCCATTGCTTATTATTACATTGGAATAACTTTGTATATGCTGGTTTACCCTATACTTGGTGACATTCTTCTATTATTACATTTGGAACATCACATACGTGTGTTTTACACGGACTGGTTAAAATCTTTATTATTATTCTCGTTGGAACATCACATGCATGTGTTTTTACACGGACACAGTAAAATCTTTATTATTATTACATTGGAACATCACATGCGCATGTGTTTCTACGGGACTGGTTCCATTCTTTATTATTCTGTTGGAACATCACATGCATGCGTTTTACTTGGGACTGGTTCCGTTATTTATTATTCTGTTGGAATAACTTTTGCGTGTGCGATCTATCGCATGCATGGTGATTTCTTTTGTTATTCTATTCTTTATTATACCCGGTTGGTTAAAACTTTGACTTCTATACTCCATGAAATTAGTGGAATATCCTTGATATTTGCGTTTCATCCGATATCTTTTCATGAAAATATTCTTACGATCATTCTTGAATTTTACTCTACAAAACAAAGATATCGTGTTGATAATTTGGACGTTAATAATTCTGGATAAAATAATTCTTGAACTTGTTTTATTGAATTCTTATATCATTGTCATCATCCTCATGTTTATATTATGTTGAAAGTCATCCGTGGCTTTTGTAGTGCGTAGATGGACTTGGTATGATTATGACGAGAGACTATTCGATTATAATCATTACCGTAATATTACAAATGATGTGATAAAAATCCTCGATGGTAGTAGTGCATTGGTGGGACGATTGTTGGCATGATCATGACCATTAATGAATACACAAATATTCTTGGCCCGTAGTGCATGAATAATTGTGGTCGTGATACTAAAGAATATCCTTGGTAGTAGTGCGGGGGTGATTCGATGATGTGGAATATTTATTAAAAGTCGAGTTTAATTTATATATGATGATAAAAAACCTTTTAAAACCTAAAAGATAGTAGACTTTATTTTCTACTTGACTCTTTTAATGGATTGCTTATTCAGCTACCGATTAAAGCGGTTATCTATTGTATTTTATCGGTTTAACATTGTTGAAGACTATTGATAATTTATTACGCATTATCTTAGTCATAATATTTCTTCTTGGGCTAGTTGAGCTCACCCTTTCTTTTCCTTTATTCTCTTGAAATGAGAATATATTTGGGACGAGTCGGGAAGCAGTGATGGTCCTGAAGATAGCATTAGTAGTCCTCACTTACTATTCGTGAAATAGTGTGATAATAATTGTAATGAGGACTTTTTTTTTGAGTTTGTATAATATCTAGTAGGCGATATTTGTATTTAAACTCACATTTATATGTCGTATTGTACACAGCATGTTATGTTAATAAGTTGTATTTAAATTACATACCATGTAAGTGGCGACCCAAGATGGGTGATGTATACCTAATTTTGGGGGCGTCACAAATATTGTGAATTATAATAATAATAATAATAAATGTTGTTAGATATATTGAGGTGTCTTTTTATGAAGTCACGGAATTTTATATATATATATATATTATATATAAATTTTGTTTTATTAGTATTATTAATGTAATAAAGCAGAAAAGCTTTTTTATATAAAATGAATACTTTTTATAAAGTTATTTGTTTTATTAGACAATAATTAGAATATATTATATTCTATTATGCATAGTATTTTGCATAGTAAAATCTTTTTATATAAAATAGAACACTTTTATAAAGTTATTTGTTTTATTAGACAATAATTAGAATATATTATATTTTATTATGCATAGTGTTTGCATAAGTACTGCATAGTGTTTGAATAGTAAATTTTTTTTATATAAAACATAATACTTTTTATAAAGTTTTGTTTTATTTGATTATAAATAGAATATATTATATTTTATTGCATAGTAAGTAAACATAGTATCCTTTCTATTTTCCTATAAATAGGATGCTTAGTTAGAATTAAAACCACAATTTAAGTTCGGAGAATTCTTCTATAATCTTGAGTGTATTTCTTTAGAGTTTTAAGAAGCTTTGGCGTAGTGCAAGTTTTCTTCAAGAATATCCTCGCGCCTACCAAATTGGAATACTCTTCTTTTTACGGTAAAGGGTATTATTTCTTTCTTTTCGTCTTCATGAAGAGAACTTACGTTATTCCATTCTTTATTATTATGTTAGAATAACTTTAATACATGCCATCACCGCATACTTGTTGAAATTCTTACATTATTCCATTCTTTATTATTATGTTGGAATAACACATCATGCCACAATCTGCATACATGGTGAAATTCTTTTGTTATTCCATTCTTTATTATTACTGTTGGAACAACACATGCGTGCGTTTATCGCATGACTGGTTTCGTTGTTTATTATTACATTTGGAATATCACGTGCGTGCGTTCTGCATGACCTAGTTCCATTATTTATTATTACATTGGAATATCCTATACGTGCGTTCGTTGTGACACAGTTCCATTATTTATTATTACATTTGGAATATCACATGCGTGCGATTCTATCGCATGCCTGATGATTTCTTTTGTTATTCCATTCTTTATTATACTCAGTTGATTAAAGTTTTGGCTTTTATACTCCATGAAATTAGTGGAATATCTGTAAAGTCCCAGAAAATTTGGATTTTTGAGAATTAAATTTTTATTTTGATTATGTGGATTGAATGAATTTAATTAATTATTTATGGGAGTAAGCTAATTGAAGATCGTTCTATGACCTAGACATATCGGAATGTCGTAGTATTTTGGCTATGTGGTAGAATTAAAGTGCTTGAATTTTCAAGACGAAAACAAAAGCTTTCCGAGAAATTTTTCGAATAACACTATTCACGCATTTCTGCTCGGGAATTATTTTTGAACTTCTAAGAAATACGTAATGATAGAATATTGAGGTGAGATAGAATATCCAATACTATTTCAGTTATGGCAAAACGATTTTTTTTCATGGACTTAAAACCTAACGGTTAGGGAAAGTGGGTTAGGAAGGAATTTAAATGCGTATAATGAATTAAAAGCAATGATCGTATAATACATAGGTATTGTACGAAGTAATGAATACAAGTATAATACGAGGTATTATACTAGTATGTATGAATGATGGAATGTCGTATATTAAATAAGTATAAGAGTTGGAATACGAGAATTATACGTAGATTATACGTTATAAGGCTTTAAGCTAAATGTAATGGACTTATAGGAATGTATAGGAGATTGTAATGACCAATTGGGATAATAATAAAGCCCAATGCGAATTAATGTTAAAGCCCAAAGAATTGTTAATGCAAATGATGTATAAGTTAGGTTAATTAAACCTTAAGCCCCAAAGTAAGAATCCAATGGATTAGGAGGATCCATGGGGAAACCCATGATCATATGGGTGAATTGGTGATCAAGAACTTTGTGTGATGAGCAAGTAGACTTAAGGGGTAAGCAAATGATAAGTTAAGTAACTTAAAGGCTAAGTAAAGTGATTATGTGTGATGAACAAGCAAAGTGCTTATATGTGATAATTAAGTAAACTTAATGGCTAAGTGTTGTGATGGCCAAGTAATTAATTTGATGAGCAAGTAAAGGATAATCTATGTGCTAAGCAAGTATACTTAAGAGCTAAGTAAGTGTGGTGGCCAAGTTTACTTAATAGCTAGGTAATGAATAGTAAGGAGGTGATTAAGGAGGTGGAGTGGCTTTATGACCAAACTACCATAACCTAACATGTGAGACCCCAGATTTTATGAATAAAGATTTAAATTTCTCGAAATATTTTTTTTTTAAATATTATGGTGTGGATTTAATATAATGTTATAGTTGTGGGTAATATTTATAAATTTTGCAAAGTATGAAAGTTGTTATAAAATATTAGATTGGTGGGGAATATTCTTTTTGTGAGGGAATATTAAATAAATGCAACACAATCATTAAGTGGACCCCATTGACGGAAGTATTATGCGTATTTAGAAAATGACGAATTATTTTTTATAAAATAACTTGGCGGAAGTGTTACTGAATTAAAAGCTGTTGAACTATCCGGTAGTAAAAAATCTTTATGTCTGGCGTGGTTGCGTAGTAGCACGCGGTATTGGTTATTGATGCTTACGTAAGAAGTCACTCGTTATAATCAATTATTACTACGAAGAATTCTTTGATCATATCTCTCGTATTATTGATTCGATTATTGTCACAAGATATCATCGCATTATATGTTATATTATGAAATCAATAATGAGACGACAAAGTTATTCATATTATTAAATTGCAATATTTATAATGTCTAGAAGTTCTGTCAAGGAGAGGTTTGGTCATCTAATTGCGCGTCAATAGGGAGAAATCCTTATTGGAAAGCCCCCTCTTTCCTGGGAACAACCTGGTTGTTAAATATTATGAGTTTTGATATTAATGATGGATAAGTTCGTGTTGATTAAAGATGAATTTGATAGTTTCATTATGTTGGGATTATTTGTGTTAGTAGAAATTGACATCTATTCAGATGATAATTGATGTGCGGAGGTTATATTGTTCAATTGGGTATCCGGGACACTTTTCGTGTGAGTACTATTCACGAGTTCTTATTCACGAGTTACTATTCATGAGTTACTATTCACGAGTTCTTATTCACGAGTTCTTATTCATGAGTTCTTATTCACGAGTCTTATTCATGAGTTACTATTCACGAGTTCTTATTCACGAGTTACTATTCACTCGATTCTTATTCACTCTAGTATTGTGCATTCGGTATTTGGGTACAATATTATTCCATGAGGAGATGTGCTAATTTTTTGAATAGTTGGTTGAAGTTATAATAGTGAATCAATATGGATCGCTAGTTTAAAGTTTTAATAGTAAATCAGTATGGACCGTTGCTTTAAGTTTTAATAGTAAATCGATTTGGACCGTTAGTTTAAAAGTAAATCGATCTGGACCGTTCATGAATTAGTTACTATTCATTCCATTCTTCTATAAATAGAAGCTCATTCCTTCATTATTTCTTATGAATTCACGGAAACTCTAGAGAGAGAAATTATAGAGAGAAAGAAGAAGAGTATTCTGCTACTTCACTACTTCGATATCTAGTGTCTTTTACGGTAAGGGGTGTTATTCTTTCTTATTCATGAAGAGAAATTCTGTTATTTCATTCTTTATTATTCTGTTGGAATAACCTGTATACGTGGACTCCCCTATACTTGGTGAAATCCTTATGTTATTCCATTCTTTATTATTTTGTTGGAATATCACATGCATGCGTTTTTTTACAGGACTGGTTAAAATCTTTTTATTATTATTGGAATAACTGATATCGCGGACTCCCTATACTTGGTGAAATCCTTATGTTATTCCATTCTTTATTATTACATTTGGATATATATCACATGCATGCGTTTCTGTGGGACACAGTTTAAAATCTTTATTATTTTGTTGGAATAAGTTGTTTTTTTGGACTCCCTATACTTGGTGAAATCCTTATGTTATTCCATTCTTTATTATTACATTTGGAATATCACATACATGCATTTCTGGTGGGACTGGTTCGTATTTATTATTACATTGGAATAACGCACTTGCTGTCTTATCGATCACATACTGGTGATTTCTTTTGTTATTCCATTCCTTTTTATACTCGGTTGGTTAAAGTTTTGACTTTATACTCCATGAAATTAGTGGAATATCATTGATATTTGCGCTTCATCCAAATATCTTTTCATGGAAATATTCTTACGAGCATTCTTGAATTTTACTCTACAAAGAAGTATCATGTTAATAATTTGGACGTTATTAGTTCTGGATAAACTAATTCTTGAACTTGTTTTATTGAATTCTTATATCATTGTCATCATCCTCGTGTTTATATTTTTTAAAGTCATCGTGGCTTCTGTAGTGCATAGATGGACTTGGTATGATTATGACCGAGGATTATTCGGTATAATCATGGCCGTAATGTTACAAATGATGTCGTAAAAGTCCTCGTTGCCCGTGCGTAGTGCATTGATGGACGAGTTGTTGGCATGATCATGACCATTAATGAATACACGAATATCCTTGGCCCGTAGTGCATGGATAATTTTGGTCGTGACCTAATGAATATCCTTGGTAGTAGTGCGGGGATGATGTGGATTATTTATTAAGTGAGTCTCGGTGATAAAAGTGATGAAAAACTTTTAAATCATAAAAGATAGTAGATTTTATTCTCTCTTGACTCTTTTAATGGATTCTTATTCCATTTGCAGATTAAACTTGTTTTCTATTGTATTTTATCAGTTTAACATTGTTGAAGGCTAATGATGATTTATCCTGCATTATCTTAGTCATAATATTTCTTATTGGGCTAGTTGAGCTCACCCTTTCTTTCACTATTCTCTTCAGGAAATGAAAACGTAGCAGGGATTAGTCGGGGGACGGAGTGATGGTCCAGATGATAGCATTAGTAGTCCACACTATTCTATGAAATAGTGTGATAATAATTATAATGAGGACTTATTCTGAGAGTGGATATTGTCTAGAAGACAATATTTGTATTAAAACTCACAGCTTTTGTTGTATATTTAAGATTGTATTTGTACTTTGTACCATGTATCTGGCGACCCAAGATGGGTGATGTATACCTATTTTGGGGGCGTCACATAACAAGTCCTATAAATAGCAAGCTTTGGATTTCATTTATTCCTTGTTCAAAAACACCAACAAGTTGAGAGCTTATTGGTTAGAGAGAATAAGTGAGAATAAGTTAGAAAAGCTAGAAAGCTAGTCTTCATAATTTAAGAAGCAAGAAGGAGAACAAGGATTAATCAAGTGATCTTCATAGGTAAGGACTTAAACCATAATTCTCTTTCTCTTCCATTGATAGGGGGATGGGTAATGGTAGAACATGTATGCTAAGGAATGATAGGAATGAGTAATCAAAGAGCTTAAGTCTTAATAAGTCGTATAAGTCATGAATATGCTATTCGTAATCATATAAGTCATGCAAAGTGAATTCATAAGTAGTTCATACTTTCACAAGTTATAGACTAATGAAGAACAAGTAATGTGACGCCCCCAAAATTAGGTATACGTCACCCATCTTGGGTCGCCACTTACATGGTACATAAATTCAAATACAACTTACTAACCTAAGCGTAGGTGTACAATCGACATAAGCGTGAGTTTGCATACAAATATTGTCTACTAGATATTATACAAACTCAAAAGGAGTCCTCATTACAACTATTATCACTATTTCACGAGAATAGTGAGGACTACTAATGCTATCCTACGGACCATTACTTACGTTCTCGGCTCGTCCCGGCTATGTTCTCATTTCACGAAGAGAACGGTGAAAGAAAAGGGTGAGCTCAACTAGCCCGAAGAAGAAATATTATGACTAAGATAATGCGAGAATAAATTATCATTAGCCTTCAACAAAGTGTTAAGCGATAAAATACAATTGACAACCAGTTTAAGCTGCAATGGAATAAGCAATCCATTAAAAAGAGTCAGTAGAGAATAAAGTCTACTATCTTTTAGGTTTTAAGAGGTTTTCATCAATTTTTATCATTTGAGACTCAAAACAATAAATAAACCACCACATCTAATCATCCTCGCACTACCACGGTCAAGGATTTTCATCAAATTATCAATGGTCATGACTATACCGAATCACCCCCTGGTCATAATCATACCAAAGACTATCCATCAACGCATTACTGAGCCATCGAGGACTTTTGTCACATCATTTATATCAAGTCGTGATTATCTTAGAATGATCCACGGTCATAATCATACTAAGTTCATCTATGCACGTAAGCCAAAGATAACATAATATAACATGAGGATGATGACAATGACATAGTAATTCAATAAAACAAGTTCAAGAATTATTTAATCCATGAATTATTAACGTCCAAATTGTCAACATGAACATTTATTTACGTAGAGTAAAATTCAATAATGATCGGAAGAATATTTCCATGAAAGATCTTTGGATGAAATGCAAATATCAAGGATATTCTACTAATTTCATGGAGTATAGAAGTCAAAGTTTTAACCAATGGGTATAATAAAGAATGGAATAACAAAAGAAATCACCATGCATGCAGTACTTGCATAGACGGAGTTATTCAACAGAATAATAATAACGGAACCGGTCGGTGAAATTCACAAGCGAGGATGTTCAACAGAATAATAAAGATGGAACGGATCCGGTGTAAAAACACGAGATAGGATATTCAAGCAGAATGATAAAGAGGCGGAACCGGTCGGTGTAAAACATGACAGAGGATGTTCCAATGAGAATAATAAAAAGCGGAACCAGTGGGAATTGTAAAACATACGAGACAGGATGTTCAATGAATAATAGAAGAATGTCACCAAGTATAGGGTAAACGCATGTATACTGAGTTATTCCAGCGAGAATAATAAGCAATGGAATAACATAAGGATTTCACCAAGTATAGGGTATCTGGCGTGATCTGAGGTTATGTATAGGGTATGCCACTTTTACGAGTTATTCAATGAATAAAATGAATGGAATAATGAAGTTCTCTTCAAGAAGAAAGAATAACACCCACTACCAGTAAAAGAATGAATATAGAAGTAGTGAAGTAGCAGAATACTCTTCTTCTTTCTATAATTTTCTCTCTATAAGCTTCTCTCTATAATTTCTCTCTCAGAGTTTCAAATGAATTCGTAAGAAAATAATGAAGGAATGAGCTTTATTTATAGGAAAATGGAATGCATAGAACTAATCCATGAGCGGTCAGATTGATTTACTTTAATCTGACGGTCCATATTTAAAGAAAAATCTTTTAAATAAAATATAATATATTCTATTTATATAAAAACATTTTACTATGCAAAACACTATGCAATACTATGCAAAACACTATACAACAACACTATGCGTAATAAAATATAATATATTCTATTTATAGAATAACTTTAATAAAGTATTCTATTTTATATAAAAAGATGTTTACGTTTTATTACGTTAATAATACTGAATAAAACAAAAGCGTCATTATCATTATAATAATTCATATTATTAATAAATGATAATGGAATCAAACCGAGTGACTTCTCACATAAGCATCGATAATCAATACCGTGTCTTCTTATGCGACCACACGTATTCATTGTACTTTTACTACCGAGTAGTTCAACAAGTAACCACGGTAAAACTTCCGCCGTTATTTCAATAAAATATTTTTGTCGCTTTCTCAATCAAATGATAATTACATTCATGGGGTCCACCAATGATTGAGTAGTTATACGAATATTCCTGCTAGCAAGAATATTCCCGACCAATCGAATATAATAGAACCACTTGCATACTTTGCAAAATTTATAAATACTACCCACAACTATAATATTATCTCAAATTCACACCATAATATTAAAAAATTATTTCGACAAAATTTAAATCTTTATTAATAAAATCTGGGGTCTCACAAGTAATAACTTATCATGTTAATAAGTTAATGATGTATGTATGTCAAGATGTTAATATGATGGATTGAATCCATTTAAAACGATGAACAAATCATAAGAAATGAAGTTAAGGCGAAATTTACGAGTTTGGACGATAATCGTCGAATTCGTGAAATTCTCAAAATGGAAGTTGAATTTTGATATTGAGCTTGGAAAAATTGGTTTTCAATGGAAACAAGTCATATTTGGCATTATAGAGTTGCGGACTCGAAAATAACCGAATTCCGACTTAGAACGAAGAAACGAGCGTTGAACGTTCACGAATGTTTATCGTTTTTGTTAAAAATGAACTAATAGGTGAATTTTTAGCTAACGAAGTCAAATAGATAAAATTCTTGCATGAACGTGTAGAGTATGTAATTTGTGAACCGTATTTTGAACGAGCCAATTCGGACTTATAACGAAGAAGTTATGAGTCCAGGAGTTTCGTAAAATTTTTAAATTTTGCAAACTAGCTGAGGCACAGAGTTGGCGCCACGGAGCCAACCCAAGGCCAATGAGTGGCGCCAAAGCGTCGAGTCCAGGGCTTGCCTACTACAAACTCGCGCCACGGCGCGAGAAGGAGAGTTATGTGTGGCGCCACGGTGCCAGTCCCAGAGTTTTGATAGACAAGAATGTTTACAAGTATAGAATGAAAGATAACTCATTAGTAATGAACTAAGGTGTAAATATAACATTGTTAAAGCATTGTTAGACACTTAATGTATGAGGATTAAAGGTTAATAATCAATTGAAGATGAATGTAATGAGAACAACGTAATGTCTTAAAGAGAATTTGTAGAAATTTGTTGACCAAGTTGATTATGAATCCAATGGTTTGCAATAACAGTATGGGTTATGTAATTACTTAATGAACATAATAAGACCCTAAATCACTATTATAGTGATGACTTTAGTAATTTAATGTTGTTTAAATGAGTAGTTAAACGACGAACAGAAAGTATAATGAACGTGAACTGTATTCAATAATAATAATGACTATAACATTAATGTAAGACCCCAACTTATTATAAATAAAATTGAATTTTCTCTATTTCATTATTCTAAAATAATAAGGAGTTAATTTGATATAATGTTTTGGTTATGGGTGAAATGTGCAAATTTTACAAAGTAAGCAAGTGGTTGTAAAATATTCATTTCTGTTGAGAAATATTCGTTTGGTCGTGGAATTTTCTTTTTTTGCCGGGAATAGCATACGATGCAATGTATGATCATTTAATGGGCTCCATACTTGGAATAAGCATCGGATGAAGAAAATGACAAGTTTGAGTTTTTTATAAATAATTGGCGTAGTTATTTCAATAAGTTAACATTGTTGGAATACCCGGTGGTTAAAATACGATGTCTGGCGTGGTTTGCGATGAAGCACGGTATTGCAAGATTGTTGAATTATTGATTAAATGCGTAAGAAGGCACTACTCAATAATTATTCTGATGAATTCTTGTTCAATATTTTATTTTATTGATTCAATAATTGCTACGTTGATAGTTTGTATTATTATTGTTTCAATAATTGTCCTTTTGCGATATTTTCCATTATCGGATCAATAATTCATATTATTTGAATAATATTATTAGATAACATTATTGGCAATGTCTAGAAAGTTACATCTAAGGAGAGGTTTGGTCACCTAATTTGCGCCCGAAGAAGGAGAAATCCTTATTGGAAAGCCCCTCTTTCACAGGAGGGCGCTGGTTATCATAATTGTAATTCGAAATATTATTTGTGAATAATTAATTATTGATTTATATGATAAGGAAATATTTATTTGATGTGGATATAAATAATGGATTTATTTATGTTGTTATAAATGAAGGAATTAATGTTGAGGTGTTTTATCAGTATTTGTCGGATTGGAGGTATTAAAAACTCAAATCTGTGTTCTTAAAGCTTTATTACGTGAGTTGTAATTTTAATCCGACCATTGGATCGTTGTGATTTTTGTATATGTTATACATATATGAGTTGAGTATATGTCCACAAATTTTGAACAGTTGAAAATTAACGCATGATTTGTTATGAATTTTAAAAGGTGTTGAAACGGTGTTAAAAATCATCTGTTTGTGGATTTCGGATATTATTTGTTTAGAATTTGGAAAAACTCAAAGCTACAAAGTTGTAGAGAATTCAATTTCATGCGAAATGGACATAAATTCGTATTTTTCTGATAAACGAGTTATTTTCTATGAATTACTGAAGTTTCGGAAAATAAAATGATTTTTATTAATTTATGGGTGGGACCCACTTTTTGGTTGGTGTTGAATACACATGTGGGCTGCAAATTTTTGTTCCAAGTTGATGTGCTGGTCTTGGGCATGCGTAGATTGGTTTTGAAAATAATAATAATATTTTATTATTTAGTCTCCTGTATGTTTCGTTAAAGATTTTCCTATAAATAGAGCGCTTAGGTTAGAATTGAAAATCACACCAGAAACAAGTATTCTTTCTCTCTAGATTATCGGCGTATTTTGTGAGTATTTTGATACTTTGATAGTTGTTTAAGTACAAGTTTCTTTCGACTTTATATCAGATATTTCGATCGGAAATCTTCAGTTATTTTGAGGTAAAGGGATGTTATTTTCTTCTTAAATGATATTATTTTCTTCAATATCATTATCTTAGAAATATTGGTGAACTTTTTAATCAAATTTGGTACTTTTTGTGTGGGAGTTACTATTCACGATATCTGGTCTTATTCACGTACGACCTAATTATTCACGAATCTGGACTATTCATTCATAGAAAATAAAAATTTTCTTTTGTGTCCAAGATGTCTATTATGGTTACTATCTTTGATTGTATCCATGTTTTGATCGTTATTTTTTGAATTCTGCTTCACAATTGGTTATTATGAAGTATTATTGATCTTGAATAAACTGTTATCTGAATCCCTAATATTTGTCCTTCCATCTCATTTGGATTCATTTTCTTTAACATATTTTTCATCATCCCGGTCTTAAATGATGAAGTTACTGAATATCTTTGGCTTGTAATGAAAAGATGAATGATTAACTGATAAATATCTTTGGCCCGTAGTGCAAAGATGAACAGGTGTTGAGATGAACATGACCAACTGGTGATACAAATGAATATCTTTGGCCTGTATTGCAAAGATGAATATTTGATTAAAGATGTATATTGATTGTTGTACATGGATAAAATATTAATGATGAACTTTTAAATCTTAGAAGATAATAGAATTCATTCTCTGTGTGACTCTTCTAATGGATTGTTGTTTCCGCTGCAATTGTTGATCTAAAACTTGTTGTCTATTATATTCTATCAGATTTTTTCCTGTTGAGGATTAATGATAATTTGTTGTATATTATCTTAGTCATAATATTCTTTACTGGGCTAGTTGAGCTCACCCTTTTCCTTTTTATTCCATTTTTCTTCCCAGGAGGTGAGAACATAGCAAGATCTAGTCGGGGTATGGAATGATGGTTCTAGAAAGATGTTTTAGCAGTCCTCACTATTTCTGTAAAATAGTGTATGAATAATTGTAATGAGGATTTTATTTGAGTGTGGATATTGTCTAGAAGACAATATTTGTATTTAAACTCACAGTTTTTTGTTGTCGTATTTTGCACGATAATTGTATTATTAAAGTTGTAGTTTGCATTCTGTACCATGTATTTGGCGACTCAGAATGGATGTTGTATACCTATTTTGGGGGCATCACAGTTAAGAGTTACAACTAAAAGTTGTTAAGTAATACGTAAACGTAAACGGAATGCAATAAAGTGTACTTAACAAATGACGATCGAGTTTCGAATAACGTAAGAATGTTAGTAAGCCGTTAGGAAGGATGATTAACTCGAAACGAGTTCTATTAATGAAGTAAATCCACGTAAGACATAGAAGAGAAAGAAGTTGGTAAGATTGATGTAAAGATAATGGTGGCGGAGAACGATAGAAACAAATCTAATGTATGATTAGATTGAGAAGAAGGTAAGATTCATTAGGAACCATGTATGTTCATTCCTCACCTAATGTGGTATGTTATGTGGTTATGTATTGTAGAGACCATAAAAGGTGAAAGGAAAAGTTATTTTCTTTGTAGCAGAGACGTTGAAGGCAAGTTTTTTCTTAAGCAACTTGTCAACCTTCGTGTTAGCTAAGTTTTACGTGATTCATCTTATGAGATGCATGAACTATTTTACTAAAGGGTCGATGATAGTTTTATCTCGGCTAGACTAATCTTGAAGAGTTGATTGATTTATTTACAAGTCTTTCAATATAGAATTGCTAACGCTTATCCTACATGATTGTTTGGTATGGATTCAAGGTAAGCTGGTATGAATAAACAAAAGTATTTTTCATCAATTATTCGATGGGCACGCGAGGTTGCCAAAAGTTAAACGTACATACGTTTAATGGATATAGTGTTGATCAACATAGAGTACTATAGGCTGATCACCCAGAAGTGCTCGTAAGACATGCCGAACTTACGGACTTAATGTCGGGTTGTCCTTTTCAAAGAAATTATGAAATCTTTCATGGTCTTGAGCGTAATTGATGTTTTCTTGAATATTGTTATTGTAAAAGCGTTTTGAAGGAAAAGAAATGCTATTTTGAATTATTGATAGTACTTCATAACTATTATCCAGTTATTGAAGATATATAATTCCTATGTTTCAAGCATGTTGTTTAAAAGAAATTGTTGTACTTGCTGAGCTTATTATGCTCACTCTTGCTTGAACCATATATGAATGCAAACTAGATTTGAACGAACCGAGGATCCACAAGAATAAAGGCGAAGCGAAGATGAACGATTAGTTTACCTTGTAATAAACTAGTAAGTTGTATATATTATAGAATAATGAACAACGAATGTAATGGTTTTAGAACCTGGGAACGGGATGTAATATTATTAATGTAATAAGAATGTCGTTGATACACATATTTTGATATCGTTTCAATAGAATGAATGTACAGTTATGAGTACCGTGTAGCACCATCTGTCGGGTTGGAAGATACCCGGATTTGGGGGCGTCACAGGTTGGTATCAAAGCATTAGATTATAAAACTTAATGGGGGAAGAACCTTAGGCTAATAACCTCGTTACAGAAGAAAAGTCCGAAGAAAATAAACTCAAGCTTTACTTCAGTCGAATAAGTTAATAAGGTATTGAGGAAACTCAGTACCGAAAGATTTAAAATATGGAAAGTAACCCTAAATAAATTAAATGTGTTTTGTGCTTATACTATTGTGTGTTATGTACTAATCAACATATGTGTTATTGTAGGATGTCGATCGATAGCTTGAGGTATAGAGATATACACGCGGTGAGTGAAGAAATTGTGAACAGAGTAGGGCCTGTACCTATGCCCGTGGCGGAGGTACCATTAGTGATTCTAGAGGAGTCGGAGACAGTGGAGTACTTTTTTGAGGAAGACTACTCCGAGGGAGATATGGATATAGCGTCATATCTTAATATGATGGTATATGAGGAGGAGGAAATGGAGGTAACATCGGTTAATATGGTGGTACCTACACTAGAGTCAATACCTCTAGATGCTATGAGAGCATTGTATCTGGCAGTACTTGACAGGAATGTGCAACTAAGTACAATTGTGCAGAATCAGAGTGAAGAGATTAATTGTCTCTAAGAAGCTAAGGTGTTTGCAGAAGCAAATTTTGAGTCAGAACATGATAGGCAGGTGCTTATGACAGAGCAGGCTAGGGTCTATAAGGAAGAGGTCGATGAGCTTCGTAAGAAACTGATTAAGAGAGACCGGAAGATAGCACGGATGTCTTACATCCATAAGAGTGCTCATAAGGATTTCAAGCTTAAAATTGCTTGTCATTCCATAGAGTCGAGGCAGGCTCGACATACTATTAGTCGGGATATTATAGTGATGATTGCGAATGAGAAACACGAAGACGCTGTTATGCATTATTAGAAGTCTAGAGTAATAAATATATGTGTAGTGACGTAAAACCCTCTTTTGTATAAAAAGGGTAGTCTCTTTGTAAATCCCAACTTTTGAGAAGTTCAATTGCGAGATAGAAATGCAATAGCCTTGGGCTATGGAAGCAAATTATAAATAGTTTTGACTATGAAGAAGCATATGAATATAATGAAGTTTTTATTTAATATGCTTGGTTATGGTATGAGTTGTTATGAGACGAATAATAACGAAGTAAGTAAATAGATAATAATGAAATTCTATTTAATCAGTAAATGCCGTCAAGAAGAAGATAACGTAATCAGGAAGCGGAATCACGTAATGAAAATCAAGGGGAGTCAAAACAACCCTATGCAAGAGTTTGTTAATTTATTAACGGCTGCATTTAACTAAACCGAGGGTAGAGTACCCGCCGAACCTAGGTTAGCCAGAATGACTACCTTTAAAGAATTTAAAAGCGTAGGTCTTCTGAAGTTCAAAGGAACGACGGACCAAATAGAGGCCCAGACATGGGTAAAAGAAATAGAGAAGGCGTTTGTTATTACAAACGTAGGTGAGGCGCAATGGACTTCTTTTGCGAGTTACATAATAAGAAGGGAATGCCAACTTTTGGTGGGAGGCTCACCAGGGTGGGGCTAGAACAAATACGGTAATGTGGGAACAGTTCAAGAAGGTTTTCTTCGAGAATTATTTCCCTACAAGTATGTAGTGGAGGAGAGGAAGGCTCGTAGGTTTGAGCAGGGCCTGAAACCCTGGCTCTATAGTAGGATTTCGGTGTTTCAGATTGTTTCCTATGGGACCATTCTGGAAAAGGTGATTATAACAGAGGGTGGTAGTGAGGCATTGATTCAATACCACAAAGAGAGAAAGAATAAGAGCAAGGGAGAGGGAGGAACCAAGGCAGAGAGTGCCAGTGGTAGTGGCAGTATGTCAAAAGGAAAGAATTTTAACTCCGGAATCTTTGGAGTGGGGACGAGGGATCCTAAGCGTAAGATCGAAGTGTGTAAGACATGTGGAAAGACTCATCTAGGAGTGCGTAAGAAGGGATTATAAGTACCTTTAAACATTACGGTAAAGGAGGAGGGAATAACTTTCGTTAATTATATTCGTGGAAATGGTTTCATGGATAATAATGGTAAGCAAGTGTTGATAGATAAGCACCGATAATGTTGAGAGAATTTGAAGTAATTCTCGGTATGAATGGGTTGATTAATCATAGAACTTTAATAAATTGTTAGAATAAAAATTTGAATATTCGGTTTTCTAAGTAACCCAAGGTAGTAATTTACGGTAATAAAATACTGCGACGCTCTTGTTGTCTAACGATGAAGCAAGGAGGATGTTAAGGAAGAGGATGAGTCGTTATGGTTGCGTATTGACTATCGTAATAGGAGTAAGTTAGCGGTTAAGAATGAATACCCATGGCCCAGGATCGATGATCTATTTGATCAGTTGAAGAGGGCAAAGAATTTTTCTAAGATAGATTTGCGTACGGGGTATAGTCGGTTGAAAGTAAGAAAGAAGGAGGAGGTACCTAAGATGACATTCAGAACTCGTTAAAGTTATGACAAGTTTACGGTTATGTCAATTGGGTGGACTAATGTCTGGAAGTTAGATTTTTAAAGAAGCCGTTGAAAGAAGTCGGGGTAAATTGATAGATACCCTTATGAGGTGCTATGATTAAAAGTACCATTAGCGTCACAGGTTGGTATTGTCGAAATGGAAAGTGAGAAAAAAAAATAGTTTTCAGGAACTAAAAAGGGAAGTTAAGTGAGGTACCTGTATTGTCTCTATCAGATGATATGGGAAATTTTGTAGTGTATATCGATGTTTCGCATGGCGAGATTGCGTGCTTATGTAACATGATAAAGTCATTAGGTATGCATCACGCCAGTTAATGGATTATAAGAAGGTCTATCTTACTTATGATCTATAATTGGCAGCTGTAGTTTTTGAATATACACGGACTCTAAGAGTCTAAAATATATCTCTACACAGAAGGTGTTGAATATGAAGTAGAGAAGGTGATTAGAATGGATAAGAGATATCGACGTTGATATGTTATATCAATCCGGGAAAGTTAACGTAGAAGCCGACGCGTTAAGTAAGAAGGGTAGAGAAAAAGCTATCGATGTTAACGACTCAGAGTGAGTTACTAACGGTGATGGCAAGAACGGAGCTAGGAGTTAAATTACAGAATGAAGAGGTAGAAATGTTATTCACAAAGTAGACTCAATCCATGATAATGGAACAAGTTAATTAAGTACAACTAAGTAACGAAGAGTGCAAGCGAATAAAGAAGGGGATACAAGATAAAGAGACGATCAAGTATCATCTCGCTTGGAGGAGGAATTTGAGTTTTAGATAATTACTAGTTAAAAGAAGGACTAATAAGAGGGAGATAGAGTAATGTGTAAGTAAATGTTTAGCTTCCAACTCAGAGTATTGATAGTAAGTGACAAGTCATGTGAATTAAGATAACACCTTCGGTGAAGCTGAAGTGGAGAAAACACAATGCCAAGGGAGCATTGTGAGAATTTGAAATTTAAAATGATGGAAAAATTTTCCATAATGGTGGATGTAGTGTTAGCGTGATTCTGGGGAGAGAATCCTTATAAGGGGGAAGAAGTGTAGCATGGAAAATTTGGATTTTTGAGAATTAAAATTTTATTTTGATTATGTGGATTAAATGAATTTAATTAATTATTTTTGGGAGTAAGCTAATTGAAGACCGTTCTATGACCTAGACATATCAGAATGTCGTAGTATTTTGGCTATGTGGTAGAATTAAAGTGTTTGAATTACCAAGATGAAAACAAAAGCTTTCCGAGAAATTTTCCGAAAAACACTATTCACGCATTTCTGCTCGGGAATTATTTTTGAACTTTCAAGAAATACGTAATGATAGAATATCGAGGTGAGATAGAATATCCAATAATATTTCGATTTATGGTGCGCATGACGCAGTTTTCATGGACTTAAAACCTAACGGTTAGTGGGAAAGTGAGTTAGAGAAGGAATTTAAATGCGTATAATGAATTAAAAGAAATGATCATATAATACGTAGGTATTATACGAAGTAATGAATAAAAGTATAATACGAGGTATTATACGAGTATGTATGAATGATGGAATGTCGTATATTAAATAAGTATACGAGTTGGAATACGAGAATTATACGTAGATTATACGTTATAAGGCTTTAAGCTAAATGTAATGGACTTGTAGGAATGTGTAGGAGATTGTAATGACCAATTGGGATAATAATAAAGCCCAATGCGAATTAATGTTAATGCCCAAAGAATTGTTAATGCAAGCCCAATGTATAAGTTAGGTTAATTAAACCTTAAGCCCCAAAGTAAGAATCCAATGGATTAGGAGGATCCATGGGGAAACCCATGATCATATGGGTGAATTGGTGATCAAGAACTTTGTGTGATGAGCAAGTAGACTTAAGGGGTAAGCAAAGGATAAGTTAAGTAACTTAAAGGCTAAGTAAAGTGCTTATGTGTGATGAACAAGCAAAGTGCTTATATGTGATGATTAAGTAAACTTAATGGCTAAGTGTTGTGATGGCCAAGTAATTAATTTGATGAGCAAGTAAAGGATAATCTATGTGCTAAGCAAGTATACTTAAGAGCTAAGTAAGTGTGGTGGCCAAGTTTACTTAATAGATAGGTAATGAATAGTAAGGAGGTGATTAAGGAGGTGGAGTGGCTTTATGACCAAACTACCCTAACCTAACAAGTCTTATAAATAGCATGCTTTGGATTTTATTTATTCCTTGTTCAAAAACACCAACAAGTTGAGAGCTTATTGGTTAGAGAGAATAAGTGAGAATAAGTTAGAAAAGCTAGAAAGCTAGTCTTCATAATTTAAGAAGCAAGAAGGAGAACAAGGATTAATCAAGTGATCTTCATAGGTAAGGACTTAAACCATAATTCTCTTTCTCTTCCATTGATAGGGGGATGGGTAGTGGTAGAACATGTATGCTAAGGAATGATAGGAATGAGTAATCAAAGAGCTTAAGTCTTAATAAGCCGTATACGTCATGAATAAGCTTTCTGTTTTATTACATTTATAATAATAATAAAACAAAACTTATCACCTTTATTATAATTCATAATATTAATCGACCAGGTCGTTCCCAGGAAAGAGGGGGCTTTCCAAGAAGGATTTCTCCCTATTGACGCTCAATTAGGTGACCAAACATCTCCTTGGCAGAACTTCTAGACATCATTAATATTGCAAATGTAAGACCCCAGCTTTTATAAATAAAGATGAATTTTTCTATAAATATTATTTTTGAATATTATGGAATAAATTTGATATAATGTTATAGTTGTGGGTAATATTTATAAATTTTTCAAAGTATGCAAGTTGTTATAAAATATTCGTTTGGTGAGGAATATTCTTTTTGTTAGGAATTTTAAAGACAACGTCTCTCGATCATTGGTGGACCCATATATGTAATTATTAGCCGGAGAGAAAGCGACAAAAATATTTTATAAAAATAATGGCGGAGGTGGTGCGTTAAAAGCTGTTGAACTACCGGTGGTAAAGTATGCGATGTCTGGCGTGGTTGCGTAGTAACACACTGCAGTATTGATTATTGATGCTTACGTGAGAAGTCACTCGCCTATGCTCAATTATTACTACGATAATTCTTTGATCATATCTCTTATATTATTGATTCAATTATTGTCACAAGTATCATACGTATAATATGTTACTGATATTAAATCAATAATTGAGGCGACAAGTTATAAATGATTAATAATTGTTGAAAGATTAATTATGTGTTGATGAAAAAAAAAATGATTTGTGGTAAGTTTGATTATTTTATGGGGGCTCATATGTCATCATTTAAAGTCGCTTCGTTAATAGTATTTACCTTCATCAATAGTAATTACCTTCGTCAATATAGTAATTACCCTTGTGAATAGTATTTACCTTCGTCGATAGTATTTACCTTCGTTAATAGTAATTACCTTTACCAGACGTCGAACCATTTGTCGTTTCACATTACTGAGCTTGAACCACTTGTTGTTTTCACATTCTGAGCGTCAAACCACTTTTCTTTTCACATTATTAGTCGTTGAGCCACTTGCCTTTTCACACTGGCGGTCTTAAGCTAGAAATCTTCTATAAATAGAGGCCTGAGGGCTTCATTATTTTTCACTTAATTCATTCAAGCTATAGAGAGAAAGTATAGAGAGAATAAGAGAAGAAGAAAGAGTATTTTGTTACTTACAACCGTTCTGCAAAGATTCAATCTCCTACCAAATGTAAGGGGTGTTATTCTTTCTTATTCATGAAGAGAACTGTTGTTATTCCATTGCTTATTATTACTGTTGGAATAACTCAGATATCTGTGAATGTTTTTAAGAGGTTTGAAGCGGGAGATACGTCAACATCTTATTTCTCATAAAGCGTGTTTGTATTCGGATGTTGTAAATAGGGCTCGATTAGTGGGAGCGCGATAACGAGTCAATATGACTAAAAAGAAGCGGTAAGCAAAATTATATTACCACGAGAGTAGTCATGAGCGGTGACAACAAGCGTGGAGGGAATCAACAAAGGCGGATATGGTAACCACTTGGTGGTAATCGAGGCCAAAACAATAAGAATGGACATTTCAAGAAAAGGAGATTCAACAATGATGGAAAGGCGTCGACAAAGACCAGTTGTTAAGGAAGGAGAAAGACCACCATCATATGCTTCAAATGCGGAGGAGAGGGACACATCGATCAAAGCGCGCCATGCAGTCAAAGCATGTTATAATTGTGGAAGAGAAGGTCACTTAGCTCGATTTTGTCGTTCATGAAGACAAATTCACTAGGATGGAGGCACCAAAGGTAGTCGAGAAAATTCAAACCCAGTAGTCTGAGGAGAGGCGTTTGTTGTGACCTCCCGAGGAGAGCAAGGAACCCGAATGGGGTCGTCAGGTAAGCTTATCATAAACTCTAATGAAGTCTATACTTTATTTGATAACGGGTTCTACCCATTCTTTTATTTCTCCTACTTGCGCCATCGATTAAATTTGACTCAGGAGAAATTAGACTTTGACTTATCTGTGGAAACTCCGTTGGGAGAAACCTTCATTACATCCATCGCATTTTATAAGTCTTGTTTGGTTCAAATCGGTACCCTCACATTACACATCGATCTTATTTCATTAAAAATATTTGCATTTGATGTGATTCTAGGGATTGATTGGTTAACTACTTATCATGCAAAAATTGATTGTTTTCGTAAGGTTGTTAGCTTTCATATTCCTAATCAACCTATTATGCGAATTCAAACGACCAAACCATTAAAATCAATCACGGTCATCTCAAGCCATAAAGCTATTCGTTTATTGAAAAAGCGGATGTCAAGCTTTCTTAGCTCATATCATCCACGATTTAAACAAAAATAAATCGGTTTTGAGCGATATTTCTATTGTTAATAAATTTCTGACGTATTCCCGAAGAACTTCACTGGCCTACCCTAGGCGTGAAATTTAATTTTGTATCGACCTTGAACCGGTACAAAACCTATTTCCAAAGCCCCATATCGAATGGCTCTATTGAACTTCGAGGAGTTAAAGACCCAATCGCAGGAATTGTTAGACATTGGCTTTATTCGTCCTAGTACTTCTCCTTGGGTGCTCTGTTCTATTCGTGAAGAAGAAAGATGGGAGTATGCGACTTTGCATTGATTATCGGGAGTTGAATCATGTCTGTGACGCCCCCAAAATTAGGTATACGTCACCCATCTTGGGTCGCCACTTACATGGTACATAAATTCAAATACAACTTACTTAACCTAAGCGCCGTCAGGTACAATCGACATAAAGCGTGAGTTTGAATACAAATATTGTCTACTAGATATTATACAAACTCAAAAGGAGTCCTCATTACAACTATTATCACACTATATTTCACGAATAGTGAGGACTACTAATGCTATCCTCCGGACCATTACTTCGTTCCCGACTTCGTCCCGGCTATGTTCTCATTTCACGAAGAGAGCGGTGAAAGAAAAGGGTGAGCTCAACTAGCCCAAGAAGAAATATTATGACTAAGATAATGCGAGAATAAATTATCATTAGCCTTCAACGATGTTAAAAGCGATAAAATACAATTGACAACCAAACTTAAGCTGCGGTGAATAAGCAATCCATTAAAAGAGTCGAGTAGAGAATAAAGTCTACTATCTTTTAGGTTTTAAAAAGGTTTTCATCAATTTTTATCATTTGAGACTCGACAATAAATAAACCACCACATCTAATCATCCTTGTACCACTGGTCGAGGATTTTCATCAAATTATCAATGGTCATGACTATACCGAATCACCCCTGGTCATAATCATACCAAAGACTATCCATCAACGCATTACTGCCAATCGAGGACTTTTGTCACATCATTTATATCAAGTCAAGTGATTATTATACCGAATGATCCTGGTCATAATCATACTAAGTTCATCTATGCACGTAAGCCAAAGATAACATAATATAACATGAGGATGATGACAATGACATAGTAATTCAATAAAACAAGTTCAAGAATTATTTAATCCATGAATTATTAACGTCCAAATTGTCAACATGATACTGTTTCGTAGAGTAAAATTCAAGAATGATCAGAAGAATATTTCCATGAAAAGATACTGGATGAAACGCAAATATCAAGGATATTCTACTAATTTCATGGAGTATAGAAGTCAAAGTTTTAACCAACTGGGTATAATAAAGAATGGAATAACAAAAGAAATCACCATGCATGCGGTGCTTGGCATAGGCGAGTTATTCCAAGAATAATAATAACGGAACCGGTCGGTGAAATTCACAAGCGGGATGTTCCAACAGAATAATAAAGATGGAACCAGATCCGGTGTAAAACACACAGATAGGATATTCCAACAGAATGATAAAGACGGAACCAGGTCCGGTGTAAAACACACAGACAGGATGTTCCAACAGAATAATAAAAACGGAACCAGGTCCGGTGTAAAACACACAGACAGGATGTTCCAACAGAATAATAGAAGAATGTCACCAAGTATAGGGTAAACCGCGTATACAGGTTATTCCAACAGAATAATAAGCAATGGAATAACATAAGGATTTCACCAAGTATAGGGTATCTGGCATATCGGAGTTATGTATAGGGTATGCCACTTTTACGAGTTATTCCAATGTAGCAGAATAATAATGAATGGAATTCTGAAGTTCTCTTCAAGAAGAAAGAATAACACCCCTTACAGTAAAAAGAACCTGAATATAGAAGTAGTGAAGTAGCGAGAATACTCTTCTTCTTTCTATAACTTTCTCTCTATAGCTTCTCTCTATAATTTCTCTCTCTAGAGTTTCAATGAATTCGTAAGAAAATAATGAATGAATGAGCTTCTATTTATAGGAAAATGGAATGCATAGTAACTAATCCATGAACGGTCCAGATTGATTTACTTTAATCTGACGGTCCATATTTAAAGAAAAATCTTTTAAATAAAATATAATATATTCTATTTATATAAAAACATTTTACTATGCAAACACTATGCAATACTATGCAAAACACTATGTCTGAAAACACTATGCATAATAAAATATAATATATTCTATTTATAGAATAACTTTAATAAAGTATTCTATTTTATATAAAAAGATGTTTTGTTTTATTACGTTAATAATACTGAATAAAACAAAAGCGTCATTATCGCTATAATAATTCATATTATTAATCGACAATAATGGAATCAAATGGTGACTTCTCACATAAGCATCGATAATCAATACTGGTGTGCTTCTTATGCAACCACACGTATTCATTGCACTTTTACTACCGAAAGTAGTTCAACAAGTATACGCAGTAAAACTTCCGCCGTTATTTGATAAAATATTTTTGTCGTTTTCTCGATCCGGCAATAATTACATTTATGGGGTCCACCAATGATTCGAGCCATTGTCATGCGAATATTTTCTCGCTAAACAAGAATATTCCCAGACCAATCGAATATAATATAACCACTTGCATACTTTGCAAAATTTATAAATACTACCCACAACTATAATATTATCTCAAATTCACACCATAATATTAAAAATTATTTCGACAAAATTTAAATCTTTATTGATAAAATCCAGGGGTCTCACAATCTCCCTCCTTATGGAATTTCGCACCGAAATTAGAAATACGATACTGGTATGATAAAGAGGTGAGGATACCTTGAATACCTTTATCGTTGAAAACATTAAGTTCATCTTTGCAATCCGGTCAAAGATATTCATTAACAATTCATCTTTGCACTAAAGGCCAAAGATATTTATTAACAATTCATCTTTGCACTACAGGCCAAAGATATATAACTGTAAAACCAATAATACTGAGACTTAGCTTAATAGTATCACGACCACGAATTATCCATTGCACTCTTGGCGAGGATATTCGTGTTTTCAATCTGATCATGATTATACCGAATAATCCGTGTGGTCATAATCATACCAAGTCTATCAATGCACTACTACCTAAAGATGACTTTTACCACATCCATGAATTAATATTTCATTGCTGAGACTCAGCTCAATAATTAATCCATATCATCGAATCATCCCTGCACTAATGGCCAAAGATATTCATTAGTATCACGACCACAAATTATCCATGCACTACGGCCAAAGATAATTGTGTATTCATTAGTATCACGACCACAAATTATCCAAGCACTACTACCAAAGATAATTGTGTATTCATTAGTATCACGACCACAAATTATCCATGCACTACTACCAAAGATAATTGTGTATTCATTAGATATCACGACCACAATTATCCATGCACTACGGCAAAAGATAATCGTGTATTCATTAGTATCACGACCACAAATTATCCATGCACTACTACCAAAGATAATTGTGTATTCATTAGTATCACGACCACAATTATCCATGCACTACAAAGAAAAGATAATCGTGTATTCATTTAGTATCACGACCACAAATTATCCATGCACTACGGCCAAAGATAATTGTGTATTCATTAAGTATCACGACCACAAATTATCCATGCACTACGGCGAAGATAATTGTGTATTCATTAAGTATCACGACCACAAATTATCCATGCACTACGGCAAGAAAAGATAATTGTGTATTCAATTACTGATTATGATTATACCGAAAATCCGTGGTCATAATCATACCAAGTCCATCTATGCACTTCTGAATACGAGATGACTTTCAACATAATATAAACATGAGGATAATGATATAAAGAATCAATCAAATGAGATAAAGGATAAATATTAAACATTTATAATTTATCCAGGATTCAAGAATATCCCCATGTTATCAATCACTTAATAATCTCATAATCTAATAACATTAATATTATAACAATATTTTAATCACTTCTTAAATTTATAAACAATTTTCTCAATTGTTTACGCTTTTTACCATATAATGCATTTAATCATTCAAAATGCCATACTCATAAAATATCATCACCAATTATCAAATCCTCATCAAAATATGCATATACTCTATATAGGATTCTCTAGCCATAAAATCCTATTTTTAACTTTGTTACTTCACATAACATATTTAACTCATATGTTCAGTAACTAAACTATTTTCATGAAAAATACCAAATCAGTCCCAAAATATTTCTTTTCTGGGATTTAGCATAATATAGTCCCATAATGAAAATATATTTTTCTCGAATTTTTAAAATTCATTTACTATTTTCAAAAATCAATTTCTAATTAATTCCTTAAGAAATTAGCTACCTCAAGTTTAACTCCAAAATTCCCAAATCTAGGCAGGACCTTACACATGTTAACGTGAGCCTCCGGTTTAAATTTCATAGTCATCGGAGTTATAGAACTTTCCGGTTATAGCGTTTTTAAATCGGAAAAACCTAAATATTGAAATAGTCATAACTTGCTCATTTTAAGTCAGAATGAGTTCATTTTTGGACAGGATATACTTTATACCATATACCTTCATGTCCCAAAAGGCCAGAATTTTTCTCATAATTTAAGTGGCCGAAACAGCCCCATAAAGTTTCTGGGCAGTAGCATTTTTGAAATTTACAGCTTTGGCCTCCTTTGCTAAAATCAGTCCACACAAAAATCTACAACACCTTTTCCAGTAATTCCACTTGGATTAGTTAGGTAACTCATAGATATAACTCTAGGACTTGACCACATTCAAAAATTCAAAATATAATAAGAGATATGGTCAATTGAATTTCATGTTACGTTTTTCATCAAAATCTGATTTTCCACTCTTTGTGATTTCTAAGAAACTTTCATGTTTTTACATACTAACCAACATAACTCATCATAAAACTTACTAATACCACGAATACCCATGATTTTCATTATTTCAATGCTTTTATTATGACTTTCATCATAAACCACGTAAACTGTTCATTTTAGTTGAAGAAATATTTGAGGGTTTAGGAATGAGTTTTGTCTTTGGGGTCAATACAAAATTCGATTTCACGCTCTAAGTAGGCTAAGAAGTCTTCAAGAATACGCCAGAAATTTATTAATAATAGAAATATCATTCAAAAGCTGTGACTCTCATCCAAGACTTGGATAGTACGTCACATTGATACCAATTGTGACTTCTATCCCTTAACCTAGATAAGACCTCACAATGACACCTTACATAAATGTATAGTCAAAAGCTGTTTTAGAAATTAGAATCTTTGGAAAGTGCTCAAGAAACCTTCGTACATGGGAGGCCATGCTTCTAGGTTATGATAGATATCATATGGCTGATGAATTATTCTTGGTTTACCCAATAGACCCCAAAGAAAAATGAGAAGATTACTATCATATTCTTCCCAATGGTGAGTCTTCTCTTGATTTATCATTATCTCCACTTATCTCAAATTGAGAATTATACTTCAAACAAACACCAAGATCATATATAGGTAGTGCTCAGTAAATATACTCAAAGAAGTGGATGAGCATGACAACTCGTCTTATGATGACACGAGATTGTATGTCATTAGACATCTTGTATGATAGTGGCAAAACACTCTTCCAACGTTGGGTTCGCTTTCACCCTAGTTGATTCACCAAATATAACTACTAAATGATGACCACCGTTCTATTCCAATGTTACCCCGCTCGACCTAGCTACACTCTTATTACGAAAGGAATTGTGAAGCAAAAGGGTTAATTAATATATCAAATATTATCCCTATACTACGGCCGACCAATTAAATAACAAATAAACTTGGGTAGGTCATACTAGCGAAGGAATTCCCCAAAATCTCTCCCTCCTAGTTCTTATCTCGCATCTTAGCTAGGGATCATATCCCTAAGCTCTGATACCAATATGACGCCCCAAAATTAGGTATACGTCACCCATCTTGGGTCGCCACTTACATGGTACATAAATTCAAATACAACTTACTAACCTAAGCGTCGTGGTACAATACGACATAAAGCGTGAGTTTGAATACAAATATTGTCTACTAGATATTATACAAACTCAAAAGGAGTCCTCATTACAACTATTATCACACTATTTCACGAATAGTGAGGACTACTAATGCTATCCTCCGGACCATTACTTCGTTCCCGACTTCGTCCACTATGTTCTCATTTCACAGAAGAACGGTGAAAAAAAGGGTGAGCTCAACTAGCCCCGAGAAGAAATATTATGACTAAGATAATGCGAGAATAAATTATCATTAGCCTTCAATGATGTTAACCGATAAAATACAATAGACAACAACGGTTTAAGCTGCAATGGAATAAGCAATCCATTAAAAGAGTCAAGTAGAGAATAAAGTCTACTATCTTTTAGGTTTTAAAAGGTTTTCATCAATTTTTATCATTTGAGACTAAAACAATAAATAAACCACCACATCTAATCATCCCGTATTACACGGTCAAGGATTTTCATCAAATTATCAATGGTCATGACTATCTTAGAATCACCCCCGGTCATAATCATACCAAAGACTATCCATCAACGCATTACGTGCCATCGAGGACTTTTTGTCACATCATTTATATCAAGTCGTGATTATACCGAATGATCCACGGTCATAATCATACTAAGTTCATCTATGCACGTAAGCCAAAGATAACATAATATAACATGAGGATGATGACAATGACATAGTAATTCAATAAAACAAGTTCAAGAATTATTTAATCCATGAATTATTAACGCCCAAATTGTCAACATGATCTTTGCTTTACAGAGAGTAAAATTCAAGAATGATCGGAAGAATATTTCCATGAAAAGATATTGGATGAAACGCAAATATCAAGGATATTCTACTAATTTCATGGAGTATAGAAGTCAAAGTTTTAACCATTTGGGTATAATAAAGAATGGAATAACAAAAAAAAAATCACCATGCATGCGGTACTTTGCGCATAGGCGAGTTATTCAATGTAATAATAATAACGGAACCGGTCGGTGAAATTCACACCGAAGGGATGTTCCAACAGAATAATAAAGATGGAACCGATCCGGTGTAAAACACACAGATAGGATATTCCAATGAGAATGATAAAGAGCGGAACCGGTCGGTGTAAAACCTATGACAGGATGTTCCAGCAGAATAATAAAAGCGGAACTGTGTAGGTGTAAAACACATGAGACAGGATGTTCCAAATGAGAATAATAGAAGAATGTCACCAAGTATAGGGTAAATAGCATTATCTGAGTTATTCCAATGAGAATAATAAGCAACGGAATAACATAAGGATTTCACCAAGTATAGGTATGCTTCGTATACAAGTTATGTCTGTGGTATGCCACTTTTACGAGTTATTCCAATGAATAATAATGAATGGAATAATGAAGTTCTCTTCAAGAAGAAAGAATAACACCCCTTACAAGTAAAAGAACTGAATATAGAAGTAGTGAAGTAGCGAGAATACTCTTCTTCTTTCTATAACTTTTCTCTATAGCTTTTCTCTATAATTCTCTCTCAGAGTTTCAATGAATTAAAAGAAAATAATGAATGAATGAGCTTCATTTATAGGAAAATGGAATGCATAAGTAACTAATCCATGAGCGGTCAGATTGATTTACTTTAATCGACGGTCCATATTTAAAGAAAAATCTTTTAAATAAAATATAATATATTCTATTTATATAAAAACATTTTACTATGCAAACACTATGCAATACTATGCAAAACACTATGCAACACTATGCATAATAAAATATAATATATTCTATTTATAGAATAACTTTAATAAAGTATTCTATTTTATATAAAAAAGATGTTTACATTTTATTACGTTAATAATAATGAATAAAACAAAACGTCATTATCATTATAATAATTCATATTATTAATCGTGATAATGGAATCAACCTGAGTGACTTCTCACATAAGCATCGATAATCAATACCGTAGTATTCTTCTTAACCACACGACATCGTATTCTTTGTACTTTTACTACTCTGAGTAGTTCAACGGTAACCACGGTAAAACTTCCGCCGTTATTTCAATAAAACATTTTTGTCGTTTTCTCAATCAAATGATAATTACATTTAATGAGGTCCACCAATGATTGGTAGTTGTACGAATATTCCTCGCTAAACCGAATATTCCAGACCAATCGAATATAATATAACCACTTGCATACTTTTGCAAAATTTATAAATACTACCCACAACTATAATATTATCTCAAATTCACACCATAATATTAAAATTATTTCGACAAAATTTAAATCTTTATTGATAAAATCTGGGGTCTCACAATGTCACCATCAAAATAGGTATCCATTGCCGCGTATTGATGACTGTTTGACCGATTGCAAGGAGCCAAATTCTTTTCAAAGATTGATCTTCGTTAGGATATCACCAATTGAAGATTAGAACCGTGACATTCCAAAGACGACTTTCGGAACTCGAGACGGGCATTATGAATTCCTAGTCATGTCCTTTGGATTGACTAATGCTCTCTTTGCCTTCATGGATATGATGAACCCGAGTATTCAAGGAATATTTAGATCACTTTGTGTCGTCTTTATTGATGACATCCTTATTTATTCCAAAAGTCGTGAAGATCATGAAAGCAACACTCGAGGTCGACACTCCAAAAGCTTCGTGAATATAAGCTTTATGCCAAGTTGAAGAAATGTGAGTTACGGCTTGAAGAAGTAGCATTCCTTGGGCACGTGGTATCAAGTCATGGAATATCTATTGACCCAAAGAAAGATTGAAGCTATTCAAAGTAGGAACAACCTAAATCGATGGCCGAAATCACGTAGCTTTCTCGGTTTATTTGGTTATTATCGGAGATTCGTGGAAGGATTTTCTCTAATCGCTACTCCATCGACTCGGTGACTCGGAAAGATACAAAGTTCGGTTGGAGCGAAGAATGTGAGAAGAGTTTTCAAGAACTCAAGAGGAGACTTATTTCAACACATTCGGCAATACCATCCGGCTCGGAGGGATTTGTCATCTACAAATGATCTTCAGGCAAAGGGTTGGGATGTGTTCTTATGCAACATGGAAAAGTTATAGTTTATGCCTCATGACAACTCAAAGAATATGAGAGGAATTATCCTACTCATGATCTAGAGTTAGCGCATTTGTTGTCTTTTGCACTTAAAATTTGGAGGCATTACTTGTATGGAGAGAAAGTGGAGATCTTTACGGATCATAAAAGCCTCAAATATTTCTTCACTCAAAAGGAACTCAACATGCGACAATGACGTGGCTTGGCTGCTGAAAGATTATGATCATACCATCCAATACCATCCCGAAAAGCGAACGTGGTAGGCGACGATTGAGTAGAAAATCATATGCAATACGAGTGCGATATTGTCAATGAAGGCCCATTTTGTGTGACTTGCAAAGGATGGAGATAGAGTTAAAGACTCTGGGGACGCATGTGATGATAGCGAGTATACTGAAGTAGAACCGACTTTAATCGATAAAGTTAAAGTCGCTCAAGCTACGGACACGGAGGTGATGCGTATGAGGAAGAAAGTGCAAGAAGGTCTTATCTTGGGAAGCAAGAATCGATGAAGAAGGAATACTTGAGTCAACTCAGCACTTTGTGTTCCTAACGACCACGATTTAAAGTATAATATCATGATGGAGGCGCACAACACACCATTTACAATCCATCTTGGGAGTACCAAAATGTATCATGATATTCGGCCATACATTTTGGTGGAGCAATATGAAGAGAGAGATAGCATTTGTTTATCTCAAGGTGTCTAACTTGTCAACGAGTTAAAGCGGAGCATCAAGTACCAAAAGGTCCATTGCAACCACTTGAAATTCCGAATGGAAGTGGGAGCACATTACCATGGATTTCAATTCACGGTCTTCCTAAGGTTTCTCAAGGCATTGATGCGATATGGGTCATTGTTGATAGATTGACCAAGTCTGCGCTCATTTCTTACCGACACGAGAAACTTATACACTTGAACGTCTTGCGTCGTATGTATATAAATGAGATTGTAAGGCTGCATGGTATGCCGGTATCCATAGTTTCGATCGAGACCCAAGATTCACTTCACGATTTTGGGTTAGTTTGCAAAAAGCTATGGGCGCACGGACATTTCACGATTTAGCTCGGCATATCATCCCTCGCAGACGGACGGACAATGGAGAGGACTATTCAAACTCTTGAAGATCTATTAAGACTCGTGTCCTTGATTTCAAGGAGTTGGGACAAGTTCTTACCATTGGTGGAGTTTTCCTATAACAATGCTTATCAAGCAAGTATTGGCATGGGCTCTATTCAAGCATTGTATGGAAGAAAGTGTCGTTTTCAGTATCTTTGGGATGAGGTGGGTGAAGCAACGTTGTTGGGGACCGGAGTTGGTACGTATGACTACGGAAAAGATTCAAACGATCCGACAACGATATAAAAACCTCACAAAATCGACAAAAGAGTTATCTTGATCTTCATCGAAAGGACGTGGAATTCGATATAGAGAGATCATGTGTTGTTAAGAGTTGCTCCATGGAAAGGAGTTACAAGATTTGGAAAGAGTGGAAAACTTAATCCTCGATTCATCGGTCCATTTTAATCCTCGATCGAGTAGGAATCATGGCCTATAGACTCGCTTTCTGCCAAATATGTCTCGTGTTCATAACATTTATCACATATCTATGTTACGTAAATATGTGAAAGACCCGAACCATATTATTGAAGTTAGAACCGAGACGAAAAATAGCGGAAGATTTGGACGTATGAAGAGGTTCTGCTCAAATTTTGGATAAGAAGGAACATATTCTACGCTCCAAGGTTATACCTCAAGTCAAAGTTTTGTGGAGGAACCACGATGTTGAGGAAATGACTTGGGAGTTAGAATCTGAAATGAAATCAAGGTATCCTTACCTCTTCGACATACCCGTGTATCGCCACTAATTTCGAGGGCGAAATTTCATGTTAAGGGAGGTTGTAAGACCCCAGCTTTTATAAATAAAGATGAATTTTTCTATAAATATTATTTTTGAATATTATGGAATAAATTTGATATAATGTTATAGTTGTGGGTAATATTTATAAATTTTATAAAGTATGCAAGTTGTTATAAAATATTCGTTTAATTCGGGAATATTCTTTTTGTTAGGAATATTCGCACAACAATGACTCAATCATGGTGGACCCCACAATGAGAATTATTATCGACAGAGAAAGCGACAAAAATATTTTATAAAAATAACTACGGAGGTATTTACTAGTTAAACCATTGAACTACCCGTTGGTAAAGTATGCGATGTCTACGCGTGGTTGCATAGTAACAATACGGTATTGATTATCGATCTTTACGTGAAAAAGTCACTCAAATTTATGCTTTCAATTATTATTAAAGAATTCACGATCATATCTCTTATATTATTGATTCAATTATTGTCACAAGATTATCATCGTATAATATGTTATAGTATTAAATCAATAATTGAGGCGATAAGTTATAAATGATTAATAATTATTGAAAGATTAATTATGTGTTGATGAAAAAAAATGATTTATGGTAAGTTTGATTATTTTATGGGGGCTCATATGTCATCATCTAAGAGTCTCTTCGTCGATAGTATTTACCTTCGATAATAGTAATTACCTTCGTCAATAGTAATTACCCTTGTGAATAGTATTTACGCAATCAATAAGTAATTACCTTAAATCGATAGTAATTACCCTTGTGAATAGTATTTACCGTCAATAGTATTTACCTTCGTTAATAGTAATTACCTTTACCGGACGTCGAACCACTTGTCGCTTCACACAAGCGCCAAACCACTTTTCTTTTCACATTATTAGTCGTCAAGCCACTTGCGCTTTTCACACTAAGAAAAGTGTTTAGAAATCTTCTATAAATAGAGGCCTAGGGCTTCATTATTTTCACTTAATTCATTCAGTTTATAGAGAGAGAAAGTATAGAGAGAATAAGAGAGAAAGAAGAAGAGTATTTTGTTACTACACCGTCATAAAGATTCAATCTCCTACCAAATGTAAGGGGTGTTATTCTTTCTTATTCAATAAGAAGAATCATTGTTATTCCATCGCTTATTATTCATTGGAATAACTTTGTATATATGATTTATAATTATACTTGGTGACATTCTTCTATTATTCATTTGGAACATCCTGCGTGCGTGTGTTTTTACCGGACACGGTTCCGCCTTTTTTATTATTATTCATTGGAACATCACATGCAGGTGTTTTTTTACCGGACTGGTTAAATCTTTATTATTTTTCCGTTGGAACATCACATGCATGTGTTTTACAGGACACGGTTCCATTCTTTATTATTCTGTTGGAACATCCTGCATGCATGCGTTTTCATGGGACTGGTTTCCGTTATTTATTATTCTCATTGGAATAACACCACATGCTGATCTCATCGCATGCATGGTGATTTCTTTTGTTATTCTATTCTTTATTATACCCAATTGGTTAAAACTTTGACTTTATACTCCATGAAATTAGTGGAATATCCTCGATATTTGCGTTTCATCCAAAGATCTTTTCATGGAAATATTCTTCCGATCATTCTTGAATTTTACTCTACAAAACAAAGATCGTGTTGATAATTTGGGACGTTAATAATTCGGATAAAATAATTTTGAACTTGTTTTATTGAATTCTTATATCATCATCATCATCCTCATGTTTATATTACGTTGAAAGTCATCCGTGGCACCGTAGTGCATAGATGGACTTGGTATGATTATGATTGAGAGACTATTCGGTGTAATCAGCTACCGTAATGTTACAAATGATGTGATAAAAATCCTCGATTGGTACAGTAATGCATTGGTGGACGATTGTTGGCATGATCACGACTATTAATGAATACACAAATATTCTTGGCCCGTGAAGTGCATGAATAATTGTGGTCGGATACTAAAGAATATCCTCGTCAGTAGTGAAGCGGGGGTGATTCGATGATGTGGAATATTTATTAAAGTCGAGTCTCAAATTTATAATTGATGATGAAAAACCTTTAAAACCTAAAAGATAGTAGACTTTATTTTCTACTGACTCTTTTAATGGATCAGATATTCACCGCAGCTTAAACCTGGTCATCTATTGTATTTTATCGGTTTAACATTGTTGAAGACTATGATAATTTATTCTGCATTATCTTAGTCATAATATTTTTCTGGCTAGTTGATTTCACCTTTCTTTCTTTCATTCTTTTTAGGAAATGAGAATATAAATTTGGATTTAGTCGGGGAAAAACAGTGATGGTCCCGAAGATAAGATTAGTAAGTCCTCACTATTCGTGAAATAATGTGATAATAATTGTAATGAGGATTTTTTTTGAAGTTTGTATAATATCTAGTAGACGATATTTGTATTTAAACTCACGCTTTACGTCAGATTGGTATACCTACGCTTATGTTAATAAGTTGTATTTAAATTGCATGACCATATATGTGGCGACCCAAGATGGGTGATGATACCTAATTTTGGAGGTCACAAAGAAATAACAATATTAATAACTTTGTTATCTCAATTATTGATTTAATAATATATAAAATATCGACAATAATTGAATCAAATAACTTGAGATCTTACGCAACAATTATCAGAGTAATAATTGAACAAAATTGACTTCTCACGTAAGCATCAATAATCAATATCTGGTAATTCTACTACGCATCCACGCCAGATATTCATTTCTTTTAACCGTGGTGTTTCAAAAGTTAATGGTAAAACTTCCTACCGTTATTTTTATAAAAATATTTTTATCGTTTTTTAATCAAATAATAATTTAGTTGTGTATTCCACCAATGATTGTCTTGGTCGTCACGAATATTCCTCGTTAAAAAGAATATTCTAAACCAATCGAATATTATATAACAACTCTTGATACTTTCAAAAATTTCTAAATATTACCCACAACTATAACATTATATCAAATTTACTCTATAATATTTAAAAATAATATTTATTAAAAATTTATCTTTATTCATAAAAGTTAGGGTATTACGGTGAAGAATAAGTTTTAAGAAATGATCTTCATTGCCATGTTCATTAATGTTGGTTGCACATCGGAAAGTTCAAAGGCACAAACCATATATCAGAATTGTATTCTGCTTAGGAAAGTGCACTAAACACTAGTTTAGAAAAATTAAAAGATAACATTTATAATTAGTTTAAATGTATGACTATTTATACTTTGCCTAATATTCAAAAGAAAAATCACTACGTTTTTTTTTAAAAATATACAATAAATAAATGTGAATTTATTTAATAAAAAACTAATATCATAAAATTAATATTATTAGTAAAATGAGTTCACATTATAATTATAATTTTGGTGGGACCGATGGAGTAAAATAATGAAAACAGACAAAAAGCCGGAAGCATCTATTTTTTGGACTTATTAGCTATAATTAAGGGGACAGTTTAATCAAGAAACGGTGACGACTCCAAAAAAGGAGCCTAATTTTTTTGTTCAATCATCCGATTTCTCTCTAACCCTTCTTCCTTTCCTTAGGGTTAGGGTTAGGGATTTGATAGGTAAGCGAATTGATTCAGCAACAAAACAATGGGGAGAATGGCGAGGAGTTGCGTTCAGTCGTTGCTAAAGCTTGTCAATTCGGTGATTGGAATGGTCGGCCTTGCTATGATTCTGTACTCTCTTTGGATGTTTAGGGTTTGGCAGAGACGCATGGATGGTCCCGATTACCCAGCTCCATGGTATCATTCTCTCCCTCACATATATATCTTTTTAAACTTTAATGGCGGGGCAATCTGAAATAAATGATAAAGGCTCTGTTGCTTTTACCTTATTATGTTGGCAAAAATTTAAAATTAAAAGGAAGAAATAATTATTTTGTACTCTAGTTTTCTTGTTTAGAAATTCACTAATGGGATTAAGCATGAAAAAAATGAAATCTTTGAGTGGTCTGAGTTCTGTTGGCAAACTAAGATAGCTGAAATTAATTTATTTAGGAATGCAGCCCCTGTAAAGAAATAGCATAATTAATAGCTAGTTTTTGTTTTTGTTGGCACGTTCTTTACTTATTTTAGGGAAGGAAAAAAAGTACCAACTTTTTTCGCTTCTAGTACTTTTTACCCAAGTACCTTACGCGGTCCTTTTATTTTTTTTGTAGGTTCATCTACACAGTCCTTGGCATTGGTGCTTCGTTGTGCGTGATCACATGCTCAGGTCACATTGCTGCCGAGACTGCTAATGGTTGCTGCCTTTATTTTGTATCCTTTAATTAATTGCTGTTGGTGATGATCAGCTACTTAGTCCATTCCTAAGTATACCTATATAATAAGATATGGTGTATGTCTTTAAGAAATTGTGTAGTGCTAAGGTGATTTGACATTGATGTCTTCATTAATCCATCAATTTAGTTATTTCTTTTTCGGTTTTCCCTTTGTACATGTGTAGCTTCTCCTAGTAAGTAACAATTATCTGGCCTCTAAATATAGGCATGGTAGTCTATTTTAGCTGTTGCTCTAGAAGCTGGATAGCTTGAGCACTGATGGCCTACATAAGAAGTTGCCAGTTCTATCTTGGAGCTGGGGAATACCTTGGTTTTGATGGACAATAAAGGAATGAATGTCTGTGCATAGCATTTCTATGTTCTTTGCTAAAATATGATGTTAAAAAGTGATGCATGTTTCTTTTCTTCCTTACAATTTTACTAGCAATTTCACTGACTTCAGTTTTGTGACTTTTGGAAATTTGCATTATATAAATTGTAAATGAAAATATCTTAGGATGGGGGGCTGTCTCAATAAAAGACATTATAACTTCATTGTTGACCTTAAGTGGGTTTAGTACATGCTATTTGTCTTTTTGCTCCTCATGCTGGAAGCTGCAGTTACTGTGGATGTATTTTTAAACCGCGACTGGGAAGAGGTACACTGTAATCATAAAGCTTTATCCTTCAGTTTATACTTTAGAATATAAGCCCTTTGTGTATTGGAAGATATAGAAAGACACTTATTCTTACCATTCTTAATTGTTTCTACTTGGCATCAGGACTTTCCAGAAGACCCAACTGGGAAATTAGGCGACTTGAAAAAATTTATCAAGGAAAATTTTCAGATATGCAAATGGGTTGGATTGTCCATTGTGGCCACACAGGTCTCTCTCTCTCACCTACACACACACCCGCATACACAGAAAAAAACACAATGGCATTATCAATGGGTATACCAACTTACATGCTCAACCAATGTAACCTACTTATATCTTTCGCTCTTAGAGGGCTAATGAATACAGACTTGGAGCCTTTTAAGAATCAGATATCCATGAATGATCCATTAACGAAACTTGTTTTGAATCTTTCTTCTACTTGACATGTGGTACATTATCAATTTCTTTTTGGAGCTTTCCAAGTTCAGACATCTTTGACCTCCACGGGATAAGCATTGCTATTGGAAGGAGACATTTCTGAAATGATGCAATGAGAGACTATTAGCCTTTTAAGTACTCGCATAAAGTTTTCATTTTATTCACAATATATTTTCAGGATTAATTCTATTATTTATGACATTAGTTTGACATTTGAAAGTCGTAAGCAATATGCAATTAAATATTATTAACAAAATTGTAGAGTAAATAAAACAGAAACAATCTTCATTAACTAACTTGAGAAATTATAATCAAATCTAGTAATTAAATATCATGGGACAAATAATCTGTTTTTTTTATATAAATTAAAAAAGAAAAAGAAAAAGAAAATAATTATATAAATAAGAGACGATGTACAAGCTAGATGACCAAAAATCCTCTTAGAAAGAAAAAGAAAACACAGGATTACATCTCAGCGGAGGACAACCTTTCATCCCTATTGCTGGAAATAGTTAAACCCCTAAAAGGAGAACAAAATTCTACTTTGTCACTCCAACATCGGAAGGAGAGACCTTCATTTTAGAAAAGTTAAACATTTTCAAATACCCTAAAGGATTGGAAACATGCCATAGCTTCTTAAGATCCTCATTTGGAGGATTGAAAAATAAGTAACCAATAACAGTATAAATTATTAATCTTAAGAGTACATCCATATATTAAAAGAAATTTCTGTCCGTCTCTCTCTGACTCTGTCACAAACTTTTTGTATTTGTTATATAGAGAGACCATGTATGTTTCTCACAGCACATCTTTGGTATGTTTTACATAAATTATGAATTTACCCAGCTCTTAACTCAAATTATAGTCCATCATATTTGTATTTGATGAAAATCCCAGAGAGAATAAAGAATATACCTTTTGTCACTCCGGTAAAGAGATGGCGGAACATGAGGCTACTGGTATCGAACCTAACCCAAACCATACAATTAACTTTGTTTCTAATCTCTATCAGATATTGATTGTATTCTTTTAAAGTGAAAAGTCCTAGCTCAATCTCTTTGTCGTAGTTGATTGCCTATGCTTTTAACTTACAGGGACTATGCATGATATTTGCTATGATTCTCAAAGCTCTTGGGCCACATCGTGAAGCAGGCTATGAGAGTGATGATGATTACACTCCGGAGGGAGTCCCACTCCTGAAAAATTATGCTCACCAATCTCCTTATGTTACTGGAGTCCCTCCCTATGGATCTCGGAAGGATTCTTGGAACGTAAGGATTAGCAAATAAGGTAGGGTGTTGTTAATTTAGTGTCTCATATAAAATAGTGTTGAATCTTTTGTGTGATAATTGTCTGTGTATGATATCGAATTTGTGACCACCTCATCCTTGCTCCTTTAACTTAAAGTTATTGAACTATATGTCTTTGCATAAGAGCCTCACTCTTCCTGTTGCATATGATCAAGCCAGTATTTAAAATCATTTTCATTTTTTAAGTTATCCTTTACTTTTTAACGAGTCTGCTTGAAATTTTATCATATATCTTTGTGTACATATATTTCCTTGTTTTATATTGTATGAAAAAATGTTCCTTGTACTTTCTTCATGAAACTTGTATATTGACTTTTGTTATTTAGTAATATAAAACATGGATTTTTGTGGTTGGATTTCCTCCCTTCTCTTTTTCGTTGTGTCTTTCTTCATGGTAGACGTATTTTTATTTTACTAATGTCTTAATGACATTGACAATACGGCACCTGCTTATTGCATCTGACCCACTTTCTATGCAGGACATCTGTTCTAGAATCATTGGAGTAATCCGAGATGGTTAGAATTATTCATTTGGTTAGATCTTTGTAGAATATTTTTGCAGTTTCTTCACTTTCAGTTTCATGAAATCATATTGGACTTGTTTGCACTTTTAAATCTTTGATCTATGATACATGGAGTCGGACTCTTCACTTTTCCATAAAGTACCCGTGTCCGACACTCGACACGCCAACAAAGGTATGGGTATTGGACACTTCATTTTAGTGTAACAAATTGGCAAAAATTGAGAAATATCCGTGTCGGACTCTTCAATTACCGTGTCCAACTGGGTATTATCTGAGTCCGTGCAACATAGCTTCTGATTAGCATCTTATTCAGTAACATGTGCTCCCTCCGTCCTATAGTATATGACGTTTTAGAGTTTTGGACAAGAATTAAGAAAATGATTGTATAACATTAAATATAATATCAATTGTCTATAATACACATAAATTCTCATAATCATCATATTTATCACTCTTTCATCTGTAACATTTTCTCGTGAGGGGTAATTTTTGGAAAGATTGTAGTTAATTGTCCTAGATTATATAAAAAGACAAATAATTTGGGAAAAATGAAATCATCTAAAACGTCATATATTAAGGGAAAGGGACGGAGAGAGTATATGTTATAGACATCACTTTGTTAGCAAATAGAATTGAATTATTATTAACAACCACACAGAGGATTGCAAGTCCCCCCCACCCACACCCCCCACCCCCCACCCCCTCACCCCCTCACCCCACAAAAAAAACAAAAACAAACAACAAATAAACACGTCTAATACTAAGCGGTTTCGTACTTGTTGAAAATGATATAGATACTTTTTTACTCTCTTCTATAGTCAACAAGAAAAGCTCTTTGCTGTTGCTCAAATTAACTCCTAAAAGTCCACAAATTCTTCAAAATGTTGTTTTTTTTGTAATATCTTATTTTGTTAAGATTAAACTAGATTTAGGTAAACTTTGAGTTGTATAGCTATTTAGTTCCTTCTACAGTTGGTGATTTGTGCTATACAAATCTGACTTTTCTTTCTCCGTACACAGGTAAAGTGGTTTTGAATTGGATGAAGTGGTAGTAGACTATGATAATCAAGGTGGTAATCTGAGGTCTACAAAGAAGCAAGTGACACTAATTATGTGCATAATTGTAAATGGTCAATTGATATACAGTGACAAAAAAAGCATCCCGAGTTGCAGTGTTGGGTGTCCATTTTAGTCCGTCAATGTATTATAATACCGATAAAGTTGCATATTTTTTATTGTCATCTCATTTTAGTTAGTTATGGTCCCTCCCTCCCTCCCTCCAAATAGAGCTTTGAACATCATTTTTGGGCTGTGGCCTGGTTTCTGCCCTAAGATACGTTACGAGGGAGTGGCAACTCGGACATTCTTGTTTGGAGTTTTCACCAGCCAGAAAGAAGTAGGGGATTGTCATCGGTCTCTGTAGCACACACGGAGTATTTTGGTTTTGATATGAATAATTATTCTTTAGTCATTTTAAACACAAACATTAAAACAAGAAAAACCAAGGAATTTTGTAGAAGTTAGGTTCTCACGGCCTTTCCGGGTTCCTGCCTTTGGAAAAGTTTGATTTTCAGTGGACAAACATACCAAGTCTACTAATCAATGAATAAAGTAGTAGGAGAAAAATTATTGCTTTAAGCTTTAAGCTTTAAGCTGTTTTTTCCTTTATACCTTTATACGCGCATTACAAAATAGTAAGTGCTTACATACAGCTGAATGTAATTAAATTATATTTCTTCAACTGAAACTACCATATTATCATACTTTTGCGTGACATAACTATAAGAGTATCAATAATGTTCTTGTTTTGCCCGCCCGTATTGAAAAACAGTATATATGGTACGTGAGTTCCATCCATATGAAGAATAGTTTCCTGAATTTGATTTAAAAGTAGTAAATAGTTAGTGATCTAAAAATCACACACAAACACACATACACTATGTGTTGGTGAAAGTTGAAGATATCTTCACTCACATCACATCACATCAGATGTATTTATGTATTAATTTTATATACACAAATTTCCAACTCTCTTGTTTAGTGTTTTGGCTGGATGTATAGCAAGCATGTGTAATGGTGTTGTTTTTAAGTGAGGGTAGGACCAATTTGTCTGTTGTTCACTGCTCTGCTGCAGCTTCTTCCAAACTCTTAGGCATTGGATCACCCCCCCCCCCCACAAACACTACTACTACTAGTTACCCATTCTCTCTATTTTTGTTTTACTAGTATTTTTGATTTTCCCATTTATACTACTAATGTGTTAACAAGTGTATTCATTGGTACTCCATATGGGAATAAATAACAAAATAAAAAAGAAGTTGAGTTGTCATTTCAGTTTAGTTAGCTGTCGTGGTCAAATTAAATTTGAAATTTCAAAAACTCACAATTAAGAAGGAATTGGAATGTTAGATTACTAGAGCATAGATGGTTTAATTTAGTACTAGTAGTAGTAGTAAATTCAATGAGTGGTCCGTGGTCTGGAAGGGACACTTACAATTACAATTACAAACACTAGCTAGACAGCTTCTTTTTTTTTTTGGCTATCTGGTTGGGCCACGAAATTCAATAATTCTCCACCTCTTATTCGTTGCAATGTGCTTGGGGTAATAATTATTGACACACATCCAATATCTGCTTATGCTTATGCTTATATAATAAAAGCAATTCCTTGGGGGTATGAGTATGACTATGACTATGATGTGTGTGAAAATGTTTTTGACTTGATTTACACCATCCACCTCTTGCTCTTGCTCTTGCTCTTGCTATTGCATTAATTTTGTCTATTGAACTTTAAATACTACTACCAACAACACAGAGAGAAAGAGAAAGACAAAAGAGGGTCAGCAAAATCAGCTCAAACCCCTTTCCATCTTTCACTCCCTAACGGCTTTTTTCTCTCTCTTTTAATACGTCTTCATGTCTCCCTCCCTCTCTCTCTCTCCGAATCTCCCGAATCCAATAAACAAACACAAGATAAGATTGATTACTAGAATGAACGATTACGAATGAATGATGTTATTTTCAGAAAGACCAAATTGCCCTTCCTCCAATAATAATTAATGCACAGCCGACACGTAGAATTAACGCCTTAACCGCCGGTGGGCTCACAAAAAGGCAGTTCCACTGCCGTTAATCAGATGGGTGGGGACGTGGGGTTCGTTCACTCACATGGACTATACTGTATCTATAACAAGTCTACAACATCTTTTTTAGAATATAAACACAAGGAAAATTGATCACTTCTAACACTAGTAATAGTACTAGTAGTCTTCAAGATTAGAAAACTCTCTCCTTCTCCTTCTTCATTTTCTAGCTAACACATTATTATTATGAAGAGCTGTCGTCATTTTCACCCATCTTTGCCTCTCCGACTCTGTTTTTTGTTTGTGCTTTACTGTTTCATGGTCTCGGCGGCACCTCTCCACAGCGTTGCGGACCTACATTGGCGTCCAGCCACTGCTACTTGGTACGGTAGCCCCGACGGCGATGGAAGTGACGGTAAAACTCCCTTCCATTCCATTCACTTCCCTGCCTGCACTACTTTTCCCTATTCACTGCTACTGCTACTGCTATGTTTTTTACTTTCCTCCTTTTGCCCCATGTTTAGCACTTAATTTATGATTTTCGGTGCAACGCATGCATTACACAGTTATGTTGTCTTCATTAAATATCGCACCAAAAATATTACTCATTTGAGCATTGAAAATAATAATAATAATAATTTAAACATTGAAAATAAAAATAGTAGTACTCCAATTTCTAACAAATTGCACCTGACCCTAGATTTTTTTGGCATCCAAAACCAAAAGAAAAACAGAATTTTTGCTATATATGAAATGAAGCATATATATATAATATAATTAATGATAATTTATATTTATCGTGTTAATAATATAGGTGGGGCATGTGGGTACGGATCCATGGTAGATGTGAAGCCATATAGGGCCAGAGTAGGAGCAGTGAGTCCAGTTCTGTTCAAAGGGGGTGAAGGATGTGGGGCCTGCTATAAGGTCAAGTGTTTGGACAAGTCCATTTGCTCCCGCAGGGCCGTAACGGTCATTATAACGGACGAGTGTCCCGGAGGCTACTGCTCCGGCGGTCGTTCTCACTTTGACCTCAGCGGCGCCGCTTTCGGCCGCATGGCCATTGCCGGTGACAACAACCAGCTCCGGAACCGCGGCGAGATCTCCGTCATCTACCGTCGGTACGTACCCACTTATATTATCATTATGTACTACTACTACTACTACTTTAACGGTCTTTTTCTGTTCTTTTGTCGGTTTGTTTGTGTTTATTCATCTGTACTTTGATTTTAATTTAATTTAATTTAACGGGGTTCACTACTTTAAAGATTGTACTCCAGTAGTTAAATTCCAACTACCATTTCCAATGACAAAGATGCCCTTCAGTTTTCAGTTTTCGTATTATGACATTGACGTTATTGTCATTCTCTTTATGAATTGAACCCATAATTTGACTGTTGACTGTTGACTGTTGACTGTTTTATCACCGGGACATAGCCATAGGTAGTGCTAATTAAAATATACTAACTATTTATCTGAACATCTAATGTCACACTTAAATAAACACACAGGTAAAATAATAATTTCTTTTTTTAAATTAATTTTTCTTTTGATTTGTTTAAACTTATTTGTCTCTATTTTTAACATTATTTTTTATCTTATTTTTTAATAATACTCTCCTTTTAATTTTAAAAAAATTAATTGAAAATAACATAATACTATTAACTTTGATATTAGAATCAAAACCATACTCCTTTTCTCTCTTTCTTCTATTTTATTGTTTCAAAAAAGAGTTAGGAGATTATTTATTTTTGACTACATTAACACACACAACATAATTTTCTTTTTTAATAGACGTGTATTCTTAAACTAAGGACAAGTAAAATTGCCGTAATAAAAAGGAAGAGAGAGAAAGTGTTAGTGTTAGAGAGAGAGAGAGAGAAAAAGAAGGTCTTGGCATGGGTATTTGAAATGTTTGGGTAGAATTAATTAGGTAGCTCCTCCTTTTATATTGATCGATTTATTTATTATAGTTGTTTATTAATTAATATAGGACACCATGTAAATATCCTGGGAAAAATATCGCCTTCCATGTGAATGAAGGATCGACGCCTTACTGGCTCTCTCTTCTAGTGGAGTTTGAGGATGGAGATGGTGACCTTGGATCGATGCATATTAGAGAGGTATATTAAATCTAGCTTTTTTTCTTAATTAATTTTAATTACTTCTATTTAATCAAATTAATTACTGTACGTGTGCATGCACAATATTCATTTACATTTGAAATAACTATCAAGATTAATTATAGTGAAATTCAAAAATTAATTTAAAGTCTCATCATCATACTCTCCTCTATATTTCACTACCCAAAACAACTCTATTGATCGAGCGCATCATCATCTTTGGCGGAGCCAGCCAAGATCTATCTTAGATAAATTTATGTTCATGTATAAAAAAATTATTAGTGTTGGCCTGGTGGAATATTTTTGAAAAACTTTTCCATCCACAATTTTAAAGAAATATATATTCGAGAATATTGCTTTATGAATTGGCGACAAAAATTCCATTATTTCTCAAGAGTAAAGGGGCATGTGGTGACCTTTTTAACGCAGAGCAGAGAGATCACCTTTCGACTTGCATGTCGATACTGTATTAATCAATTAATTAAACTTAACTTTATACTAATAGCTGACATTTTAAAATCACATGCCGAGACAAGTGTGTGCGTAGTTTTGTCAAATACTACTACTTCAGTTGTAGTTGCAGTTGCCCAGTATATTTATGGTCACTGCCTTTGGCAAGAAAAGTGAATTCTTTGTTTTGTTCAATCCAATCTTATATGCCACACTCAGTTGCCTTTGTTTTTTAGTTTTTGGGGTAGTGTACTCTCTTTGTCCCAAAAAGAGAGTCCCATAGGTAATATATCTTGATTGATTTGGTGTAATGCATGATATGCAGGCAGGGTCAAATGAGTGGCTAGAGATGAGTCATTTGTGGGGTGCAAATTGGTGCAGAAATGGAGGACCCATGAAGGGACCATTTTCGGTGAAGTTGACCACACTCTCAACCGCTACGACTCTCTCCGCAAGAGATGTTATTCCAAGCAAATGGTCTCCAAAAGCTACTTATACCTCTCGCCTTAATTTCTACTAATACCAAATCACTTTTTTTATTACTTATAATTTTCTACTAGTAATACGTTCGTACGTGTGCTAAAGATTATACTACTATTATGTTTGTATTTATATTTAATTCAGCTGTTTGTAGCCCTCTCCAAAGGGAGAGTGAGCTAGCTAGCGTTGTTTTATTAATTTCCCCTAGCTCTTTTTATTTATGTGATTTGGGTGTGCAAGTCAATTATGTACGTAGGTCTTTATGTTTCTTGGAATCTTTATAATTAATAATACTACTACTATTTTGAGTGTATCTAGATACTTCCTATTGAAATAGTTGTCATAAAGAAAATCTTATTGCTGAAATGCATGCAGGGCCGCAGTATAAACAGTTACAGTATCTCTTTAAGACCAGGAATATGTAAACATAATTAGGGTACAAAGAAGTATAGAATACTACTCCCTCCATTTCTGTTTTCCAAAAATACGTAGTATAATGTAGATTTAAATATTTATTAATTGTGTAACCAGAAAAAGGAAAAAGAAGAGAAGATATTGGTTGTGATCGAAATGTGGATGTAAATTCAGTAGCATGCATGTGCCGTATTGTGGAAACTGTTAAATAACAATGATACGGGACAAAGCTAGGGGAAGTACATTTTTCATGAAGCTAATAATTAAGGTGGTAATTGCTGCTGTTGTCTTTTGAGTTTGCATGTGCTGCCTGTGGTGTGGGGAGGAGCCAGCCCAAAAAGTGAGTGGATGGTAGAATGTATGAAAAAGCTGTGGATAGATAGCAATAGCAATAGCATCAACTCTCACATGGGTTTGAAGCTCTAAATAAATAAGTTTGATAGACGGGTCATGCCCATTTTGTTCAATTCCCTCCAAACTACAAACCTAAACAAAAAGATCCTCAACATGCATGCGAACAATCTCTCTCTCTCTCTCTCTCACACACACATGCACAAAATCCTTTGCTAGATGATTTTTTTTTTTTGGCTAATCGTTCCAATTGATCTTAAAGGGACAAGGAAGTGAGCTTAGGGAAAACATCCCAATCAAAAAAAAAAAGTTTTACATTAATTTCAACAGCCATTTGATGTCATTTTCTTCAGTCAGTCTGCACTTCTTATTTCATTATGACTAGTAGTTACATATATGCACCTAGTTTTCTTTTAATTAATTTGTTACTATTACTTTTGGACAAGTAAATAATTGTAGTTTGAAAAAGTGGTGGTATATATATGTGTGTTTCCTTTGGAACATAATTGGTCTATAACTTGAACTTTAGAGTTTAGACATATATAGGTGGGACTGAATGACCATTATTGAAGTCTAATTCTTCCTATGAGATGGAGGAGGTGGGAGCATATATGCATGTGAGATGGAGGGTTTTGCTTCAGCTACCTTCAAAAGCATTTGCCGCATTCATTCATTCTAGTAAGATCAGCGGGTTTCCATCCCAGGCATTGAAGTCTTCTTCATATATATATATGAACAACCTCACGATACGATGGAGGGATGATCTATTCTCTGCTATTGCTTTCCAGTAATGTTTGTCAGCTTCCTTGTGGAACTTCTCTTGATTGGCCAGGTATAGCTGTCCCGTGCAACATTAAGACACAAATTAAACCATATACATTAAGACACAAAATAACGCAAGTGTGTATAAATTAAGGAGTAAGAAAAATGGTTTTCAGCATTTAACCTTACCTTTTTCTCTGTTCCCAGTTGACTTTCCTTTTATCGGTAAAAGCTCGCTTATACTCCTAGCTCGATCAGCTTCATTGATGATCTGCTTCCGCGTCTCCTTCTACTCAAGACAAATACCATGCATTTATTTATTTTTGTCTACACACACACACACACACACACACACACATATATATATATATAAATTAAAGTATGAGAAGCTAGCCCACATGCATATTTAGAGCTAGCTAGGCAATCTTAAACTTGGTACGTGATGAAATTTAACGCCGATCCTATTCGATGGAGGAACTGAAAGGGACCATGCGATCCAATAAATATACTCTTGACTCGGTCCAATTAATAATTTCACCACATTATGTACGTACGTTCGTAATCCTTGTATATGTACAGACCACGAAACAAACAATTAATTCCAATACCTTTAACTTCCTGCTGTGCACGTAATACAACAGTTTTGTCATACTACAAAGTTAATTAGAAGCCTTGGTTCCACCCAAACAACAACATTAATTGAAGCACATATTGTTTGTTTGTTTTAGAAAGGTTCTTCCTCAAATAAACTTAATATGCATGTTTACACCTACACCTATACATTTCATAACTCAAAGTAATCACAATCACCAAGCCATCATCTTTCTGTACCCGCATTTTATTTTATTTTATTGATTGTGGTACACGTACACCCATTTTATTTATTAAATAAATAACAAAATACACAAGCATTATTTCAAAAACAAAAAAATCCCCACAAAATATACTACTATTGTAACATCGAAAGATATATATGGAAAAAATTTATCTGTACTTATAGAATTAAATTATTAACAATAACATATTCAATAATGATTTTTTGAATGAGCATGTCTCAAAAAACATTATTGAATCAGTCATTTGGGAAGCGAGATTACGATCATAAGTGATCATAACCAACATTGTACCCGCCGTCATCGTAGAATGGAATAGCCATCCGCTCAACCTCCTTCATTGCCGCCGTATATTATTACATCAGCAAACGGTTCCATTTTGTCTCTCTATATCTATATGTACTTCATACTACTTACATATTGTTTGCTTTTGTTATTATGATTTGACCAGAAAAAATCTCGGGGAAAGAGTTCACGATTTTAATATGTTGAATGAATAAAATAACTTAAACGACGTCGTAGCTTCTTTCATCTTTGAATGCCACGTTGACAATTTTACTTGCCACGTGTAAGCTTAGAAGACTTGTGTTTGACTTCTTCAGCGGTGTGTAAGAGAGTAAACGTGAAGTGATTCTGTTATTATCGTCTGAGCTGAGCTATTATCAGAGCTCGAAGACGAAGAAAATGGCGGATCGATATTTTCCGAATGTAATGCCGGATTGCGTTGCAGAAGCGCCACAGCCAACGACGGTGACTGGAGGGGAAGAAGAAATAGTAGCTCAAGGAACTCAAGAGTCGCTAATGAGGCTTCTTTCCATACCGTACGCTACACTGTCAAAGAGGCTCATGCGAGCTGCTTTAGATCTAAAAGAAACAGTACGTACCCTCTCATTTTTCTCTCTATATGTAGATTTAAGTGTGTGTATGCGGTTGTTGAGTATTTATAGAGATGATCATGTGTTTGTGAAAATGCTTAGCTGGTGATAGAGACATGGGGACTTAGTGGACAAAGCGTACAAGACTTTAATCTGTATTCAGGAGTTCTTGGGACTGCCTTTTTGCTCTTCAAATCCTATCAACTTAACAACAATGTAAATGATCTCAATCTCGCTTCTCAGATTGTCAGGGCTTGTGACTCTGCTTCTTCCCTCTCCAGGTCCACTCTGTCTCTCCGTATGTAATGTTTGTGTTTTGAGTTGTGTCACTTCTTGATTAGCTTTTAGTTAGAGCCTTGTTAAATGGTATTCCCTCAGTCCCAAATTGAGTGTCATACTTTACTTTTGGATGTCCCAGAGTGTTTATCAAGTTTACAAATTTAGTGTGTTAGCCTAATGGGAAAATATAGATAAAAGCATCTGAACCCACTAACATTATCCTGTGCACTTTATAATCTGTAGGGTATAAAAGTTGGGTCAATTTTTTTTTCTTTTTCTTTAACTACTGCTATGTTACTCATGACACTCAATTGACTAAGGGAGTAACAAATTTTGGGAATTTAGTTGAACTAGGGTGTTTATGATCTATGTGATGATAGGGATGTCACCTTTATATGTGGACGAGGTGGGGCTTGTGCTCTCGGTGCTGTTATAGCTAAGCATATGGGCGACAATCAGATGCTTAATCACTACTTGACCAAATTTAAGGAGGTACTTTAATTGCAAGAGACTCTATTCTAGTGCCACTGTTTTCAATGTTTGGATTTCAATTCTTGGTAATTGATGAACTATATTTGATTTCAAAACAGATTAAGCTGACAAAAGATCTCCCTAACGAATTGTTATATGGGAGAGCAGGGTTTTTATGGGCATGTTTATATCTAAACAAGCATATAGGCAAGGGTACTATTCCTTCTACCTACATGGTAAGACTAGAGTGTTGTACTTATATCATTTCAATTTGGCTTTAGATTGGTGACCTTTGAGGTATGTTAGAATGAATAAGTGATATACTTGTGAAAATGTCGCAGGGTTTAGTTGCAGATGAAATTATCAGGAATGGAAGAAAATTGGGCACCAGAGGAAGATGCCCGCTGATGTTTGAATGGTACGGTGAGAAGTACTGGGGTGCTGCCCATGGTTTAGCAGGGATCATGCATGTTTTGATGGATGTGGAACTGAAGCCCGATGAGCGTGAGGATGTCAAGGCCACTCTTAAGTACATGATTAGGAACAGGTTCCCAAGTGGGAACTACCCTTCAAGTGAAGAAGATAGTAGGAGAGATGTTCTTGTGCATTGGTGTCATGGAGCTACCGGCGTGGCCCTCACGCTAGTCAAAGCAGCTGAGGTAACAGTACTAAACTACTAATTTACTTGGTGAACTACTAAATCTTGATGACGGAATCCTGAATTTTAAGGCCAATCACTAGCCGCTTTATTTCCTGTTTACTTGTTAGTTTAAACTTGTCGTGCATATAATGGTGATTACGATTCAGTGATAAACTTTAGGTTTTATTTGGAACTCTGAAAACTCTAGGGAAAAGAAAAGAAAAATCAAAAAAAGTATTGGAGCTTTATTAACCTTCTACCACACTACCTTCTAATTGTTGGAGTATTAGATTTTTTAGAAGTATAAATTATTAGACTTTTGTGCATCAGGATTGTTTTTCCCTTTTTACATTTATTTTTGTTTTCTTTTTCTTTTCATCCCTTCACGTTTTCAAAAATTTCAAACATAGAGAAAGGATCAAACACGTCCAATCAAGTTGGGAGGTAAACACTTAGAACTTGGGTATTTAAGTTCAACAAGAAACTACTCTTTCAATTAGTAAATGGCTTTTTGTTTCTTAAAGTTGCATGTCTTATATTATGCTAATTGAGGGATATAAGTGGCTATTATATCTTCCTCCAATATGTGATCGCTTTTTTGAGTGATAATATCAATAGGAATCCGTTAAAAGTCTTTAACGTATCGATGTTGAACATGGTAATTAATGATTTCATTTATTCAACACGATAACAAATTTACTAGTGGGGTGCATAACTGTAATTCTTTCTATGGTTGTAAAAGCTCTATGATAGTTTAAGCAGCCTGAGTTTTACTAAAGCAACTCTAAAGAAAGGACTGCTGCTTATGATTATAATGTAGAATACATAACTGCTGAACATAAATTTATTATCACTCCATTTGTTCGGCTTTTCTGCCCAATCTGTTTTTATGTAGCTGCTTGCAAATGTTCCAACAAATGCTCAGGTTTTTGGAGATAGAGAGTTTCTGGAAGCAGCCATGGATGCAGCGGAAGTAGTGTGGAATCGTGGTCTACTCAAACGAGTTGGCATTTGTCATGGCGTTTGTGGGAATACTTATGTGTTCTTGTCACTCTACCGACTGACGGGTAATATGGAGTTCTTATACAGGGCCAAAGCATTTACTTGTTTCCTACTTGATAGAGCTTACAAGCTTATATCATCAGGAGAAATGCATGGAGGAGATAGCCCAAACTCACTTTTTGAAGGAATTGGAGGTATGGCTTATCTTTTTCTGGACATGATCCATCCAACAGAGGCCAGATTCCCAGCTTATGAACTTTGAAATTTTGTATTATGGGGAAGCAAAAAAATTAAGTGTATGAAAAGTTACTGTTGTGCAGTCTGTGAGCTCGACTTTGGATGAATGTTAGAATTTGTCTATATAGGATTGCTCATATAATCACTTGCAACCTTTTTCCCCCTATCTATGAAGTGTGCATGTGTTATCATTATGTACTCTCTTATTGGTTATGTTCACCAGTTTTTTCCTACTGCTGAAGAGATTTTAGTGCTACCACAGTTGGAAATATTCTGTAACATTTTGAAGGCAAAAGGAACATGACCAATATCTAGTGAATCCATTATTAGTTACCAACATAAATACATCAAGCATGACATGGTTTTCTGGTATAATGATCCTCTTAAGGTAAAGTAAAATGGTTAAGATATGGTTATGAATATTTCAGGAAGAATGCAACCCGAGTATCATTATTTTTCTTTTGAGTAATCCACAGTGAGATGTATCTATTCTTGTCATCAATTCTTTGTTTTGGTAACAAAAGTTCTCTCTTTAGTCATCCTGTAAGCTGGAACTCGGGCAATGATACAATTGTGTGCTAAAATTCTTGAATCAGTCCCAGTCTCCTTCCAAGATTGTGGAATGACATTGTAGTTACAAGAATTCAATATTATATAAAATCATTGCTTCAGCACCAAGTGCTCAACATCACCAAGTTCCACTTCACCTTGTCGCCAATCATGTCCATCCTGAAATAACAATTCAATCTGCTCCAGAGATTTCCCTTTTGTTTCAGGAACAAGTGTGCGAACAAAAACAACAGAAAGGGCTGATATTGCTGAAAAGATGAAGAAAGTTCCAGCCACTGTAATTGCACGGGAGACAGAGAGGAAAGACATGGCAATTAAGCCGCTGCAAACTCTGTTACCTACTGCTCCGAGTGCTGCTGCTTGAGCACGCAGTCTTAAAGGGAAGATTTCAGATGTCAAAACCCAGCAAACAGGACCAATTCCAACAGAAAAGAAAGCTACATTCCCACAAACTGCCAATAGTGCCAACCCAATCCCAACAGGCCCTTCACTTAGTAAAGATAGACTGAGGCCTAAACCAAACAAACAGATAGTCATACCAATTGTGCTCACATATAGCAGTGGCTTTCTCCCAACTCTGTCAATAAGAATAATAGCCACTAAAATGAATACAGTCTTTGCAACTCCCACAGCAACAGTTGCAGCAAGAAGTTTCGAGTTACCCTCCACACCAGCAGATTTGAAAATCTCAGGACTATAATACACAGTTGCATCAATTCCTGTGATCTGTTGAAAACACTGAATTCCAAAACCCACTACCAGCATCCGCCTAAGTGCAGGAGAAGGACTCAACAGTTCGCGCCACACAGGTTTCTCTTCATACTTCTCGCCATTTATACTTCCAGCAGCTGCTTGTATTTCTGCAAGTCTCTCCTCCACCTCTGCATCACTCTCATTCGTTTTCATTAACACTGATTTTGCTTCATCAACTCGGTTCTGCATGACCAACCACCTTGGTGACTCGGGGATAATACACAGAGCAAATGCTATGAAGACTGAAGGAAGAATTCCGACAGCAAGCATTATCCTCCAGTTTATGTGAGCTGGAAGGCCTGAAAACGCGTAGTTAGAGACATAACCGAGTAGGATTCCAAGATTTATGAAAATTTGGGAATGATGTGAAGGAGCCTCTAGCAATGGATGGTGATATCTCAGCAATGTAAACAGGAGCAATCATGGCGCCAAAGCCAATACCGACCCCAGCCAAGAGTCTTCCAAGCATCAGTACTTGGAATGAAGGAGCAAGGGTCATTATAGCTGCACCAGCTTGAAAGATAATTGCAGCTAATCCCATTGTCCATTTTCTACCGAGGGCATCTGATGCTCTTCCACCAGCTAAACTACCGAAAAGCGAAACAACACTCAGAGAACCAACAAGTATTTCTTCTTGGACCTCTGTTATCTTCAGATCTTCTTGAATAAACAGGATAGCACCACTCATAACACCAACATCTGGAAAGCGAGAATATCAAATTTAAGTCTTCAATTGTGTTGTATTGTAACATTGTGTAAATGACCACACCAAATGTGTAGACAGAACCCTTTTCTCATCAATAGATGGTGTAGGACAACAATCTAAAATTTAGCACTTTTATTGATGAAGATACATTCACATTATTTAAACCAAGGATTATCCCTAAATCCTTTAATAATACAAGTAATTAATCGCTTTGAGTGAAGAACTTTGCAAACTCCTTGATGAGATGGGCGTCCTAATATTAACACACACTTCAGTATCTAGCTAATGCGAAAGCTGTCACTGAAATTTTGAACCATACTAGGAATGTTTTATGATTCTATCCAACCTTATGCTTCCTAGCAAGTAAATGCGTAGTTTTGCTGAATTCAATCGTCCAAGGGCTATCATTTTGGACTCACTCGGGAAAAAATGCAACAAATTGGGAGGGCATTAACACCAAAATCCCCAGAAAAAGGAAAGAATATTTTGGAGGAAAGAATTCACTTCAGTGTGAACATAGCTTCATACATTGACTGTAAAAGGGCTAAAAATGCAGGTGTCGGCAACGCATACATCAATGAAATCAACAATCTTTGATTCATTAAGAATGAGATTTAGACAATATATAATACATCAGGTAAAATTATAAACATAATATGTAAATTATTATCATAAAAACTTTAAATTACAGTAATTGGAAAAGAGAGAGAGAGAAAGGGGCAAGCTTTTACCATAGCCAAGAAGAACAGAATTGAGAGATGCAAAAACAGCACAAGCAAAAACATATTTCCTTGTAGTCTTGATCCTCTCCAGATGAAGATGATGATGCTGAGAAGCTTCATCAATATCATCATCAAAATCTGTGAGCTCAGAGTCCATCCTACTGTACTTGCTCTTCCCTATGCTCAAACCCATCTCTTCATTCCCATTTTCTTGGATTCCCATCTCTCCTAATCTCTGATAATTCCAAGAAAATCCCAGAAATCTTTATTGGGTTTTCAAGTATTCAAACTCAGTGATGAACCCAGAAATTGGAATCAGATCTGGAGGAGAATAAGACCAAAGACTCAGCTGCAAGTGGGGCCTTTTTTAATATGTAGTCATTTTAAGAAAAATTAAATTACCAATCAAAGCAAATGGTTAAACATCACACGGTCTTGACTGATACTTTAATTAGACTACAGGGAGCTTTCCAAGTAACAGCTGTAGAATATTTTAACATGTTTAAGAATGAAGATGTCAATTGCTTATGCAGTTTTTGGAGGGGAAGGTTTAACCCAGTTACAGTCACATTGCTGCTGATTGGAGAATCAAACAAACGCCAAGAACAAGTGGGTTGTTTTAGTTCTCTCTCTCTCTCTCTCTCTCTCTCTCCAAATTACGTGGAATAAATTAGCTTCCTTAAACAGTCAGCCGCATTAAAGATGACTGTAATTTTTATAGGGAATTATTATTTTTATAAGTAAAATTTAATATTATCACAAATTCTCTTTTACTCATTTATTATTCACGCGAGAGGGAGTTTGTGGAATCATTAGTTTTACTTGATACTCAATTCCGTTTTTATACTGTCGGTTTCGTTTTTTACACTTTTTATTGTTTTTTCAACAACATGACTTTCTTTGAAAGAACCCGCGTTATTCGCCTTTAGATTTAGACCAGTCCATTTATTGTGTGTTTGATCGGTTTCGGTTCTATTTATCACATCCACATAACAGTTATATAAATGGAAATAATTACAGTTTTTGGATTATAAAAATGAATAGTAATATAACTATTTAAAGCATAGAATTAAAATTTGTAGCTTAAGAGGTCATTAAACAATAGGTGTAGCTGAAAGTTGGAAGCATTGTTGCAACAAGTGTTAAAGTGTCGCTAATGGCATATTTAGTTTGTGGATACAACAAACATTTTTGGGAGATCCCTATTTTGGCGCCGGATCGTACCTCGAATGATTAGTCATAGACAAACTTAAAATATAAGCACGAGGATACCTTGAGAAAATAAAAAAACTGCCTTTAAAATTATGAAAATGAGGGAGCAAATAAATTTAATAAGGTTTAAATCAATTGTGTCCGAAGAGAAAAGATTTAATTCTAAACACATAATGTGGAAAAAGTGAATTAGTCGGTCGGTAACAAAGTTCATCTATATGGTTTTATTAAAAAAAATTACCTATATATGTATTGTCTTTTTATACTTTGTCAATTCTAATGTTTTTATTGATTGACAATAATGTATGTAGGATGTAAACGAATAGGGTTGCTCGCGAGTTCGATCTGGTCTGACTCAATTTGAACTTGTTAACGAATCAAGTTCGAACAAGATTTAAAACCCGTTTAATTAAATGAGTCGAGCTCAAAAAGTATGGTGTTCGATAGGTTGAATGGCTCAAGCTCGACTCGTTTAACTTTTAGATGAGTTTGAGTTTGACAAGCTAAAACCCAACTCAATTCGATTCGTTTACAAAACCTAGATGTAAATAACCTTTAGTACAAAATTTTAATTTCCATATTACTTGAGCTTAATCAAATTTATATAGCTAAGCCTAAGCCAAATAGTAATATAAACATTCTAGCCAGTAGTGATCCAAAATTTAAATTCGAAGTTGATCAAAGTTGAGTCTGATTCATACTCGTTTCATGTTTATTGATACAAGAGTCGAATTATGTTCGTTCAGATTAAAGTTCGAGTATTTTATTTTTTTCTCGAACCATATTCGATACATGTTCGATGGATCATATTCGAATACTGATCTGATCTATACTAACAAACTAAATATGTGATATTTGTATCAATCTATATAATTTATAGTGTAATATGAAATTGTGTAAGCTTGTACTTGTATAAATCAAGGAATCGATTGTCAATTTATATTACATTCTTTGTAATTTCTTTACATAAATAAAAGTAAAAAACTTTTATACATAAACATTAGTTCAATAATTAAGTTAGAATGTAGTGGTTCAGTTTTAAGTGAAATAGTTTATTTTCAAAAGTCAATTTGAAGGCTCAGAAGTAACTCACTTTGTAAACGAGCTGAGTACTTACGAGCCGAGTAGGTCCGAGTAATGATCCGAATTGAATCTGGCGCACAAGTAGAAATTCATTGTCGAATCCGAATCGAATTTGAGCTCATTTTTTTCGAGTTGAGTCGAGTCGAATCTGAACATTTGAATCTAAGCATTAGAGTGTTTCTTGAGATTCGACTCGTTTATAACGTTAATAATATATTTTCATATAGTTAAAAAAAAAAAATCAAGCATAGTGGATGCAGGAGCATAATTAATTACTACTCTCCCATAAGTTTGGAAAACTAGTTGCATTACTCGTTATTGAAAATGCACTTATTATGACTATGCATTTTTTGTAACGTGTTTCTTTCCACGTTAATGAAAATGCACTTATTATGACCGCCTTTTTTTGCAACGGATAGTACTGGACACCACTAAATAGTACTAAGAACTGTTCATAAACATCAATAATCCTTCCTCAATAATCCTTCCTCAAAAATAATACATCATATTGATCTGGGAAGTGGAAGCATGAGTAAGGTTTAAATCTTTCATTTTATTTAAAAGATTTTCAATGAACTCATTTTCGGTCTTAGAAGATTTCATTTTAAAATTATTAACTTCTAAGGGTGGTTTAACAGTTCTGAGTTGGAGATCAAGTTTACGGGGAGTAATTTGTGAGTTATCATTGATATGATGAATTTGTTCTTTATCACAGTTAATTTGTTTTCCCTCTGATTTGAAGAAATAAATTTGTATAATTATTACTGTTTTGAGCAAGGGTAAAATGTCTTTTATTTTAACATCATCATGTTGACGAGGTAATTGGTAATATCAACATAAGGATTAATAACCAAAGGTTTGGGTTTTCATTACAGGCTAAGTTCGAGGACTTAGGAGGTGGATGAATAGATTGAATAACATTACCATTAGTGGTAATCCGGTCCTTTTAGATTCTGTTATATAATACATTTAGTTGACTTTTTATCGTAAAGGTGCGATTTAGAAGCAAAATCATAATACCATTTAACAAATGATAAAATACATTGGTTCTTGTCCGGATAAGTATAAAAATCAGATTTTTAAAAACAGATTTTTAAAAAAGATGTTCAGAATTTAGCATCTAAACAGATATTTGCAACTTTGGCAGAGAGCACTTTATCCGTATTTGACTTTGATATTGAGTATATCAAAGGAAAAAGCAATTCTTACAGATTTTCTAACCCGAGAATATTTGCGAGAATGACCGATGAGAAGTCGTGTCATGGCATGATCGGTAGGCCGAAGCGAGCTAATCATCTTATCTGAATTTCCGTCCTTAAATACTCAATCCAGTATTTCTTCGGCTTCTTCTAGCCAACCAACAGTAAAGGATGTTCTCCTATTACCTGAACAGTACATTCCCAATACAAATACTGGAAGAAGCAAAGTATTGATCATTGAGCGGAATGACGAGAAATGGATGAAAGATCCATGGGAGATAAAGAGACGTTATTTAACGACTCAACAGTCTCCTCCCCGTTTTAACCAGTATCGCTATGTTTATGAACAAATTATTCTTGAAACAGCATCCATGGACATTAAGCACACGCTTCATGATCCATCAAAATCAGCTAGTCCAATACAATACAGTAAAACAACCATAAATTGTTTTAGAATCCCACCATATCCTATGTCAGAAGCATCAGTTTGAACAATCTTTTTCCAATCAGGATTTGGGAGGGAAAGACAAGGTATCTGTTTAACCCTGGTTTTGATTTTTATTACTGCTTCAGTGTGTTCATTAGTCCAAGGTAAAGGATTTTTCCGTAATCGAGCATACAGAATAGCCCTAACTTGGGAAAGATTCGGGTAAAAATCACGAATATAATTAAGACTTCCCAAAAATCTTTGCAGTTGGTTAATACCTTTAATTTCGTTTGGAAATTTGGATGCAAATTCGATGCATCATCATCAATTGGAATTATAGTTCCATTGAAAATATTATGTCAAGAAATCGATTTTAGTTTGGAAAAGTTTCATTTTAGGGAAGAAACTACCAAACCATTTTTATGATAACATTTTGAAAATATTTAAATGTTTAATATCTTTGGTCTATGGATGAAGAGAAAATTAAAACATCATCAATATAACGGATAATAAATTCGATAAAGGGATTAAAATATCATTCATGATATGTTGAAATTTGAAGGTCCATTTTGACACAAAATGGAAGAACATTCCATTCATAATGACCAAAGGTCTTTGTAAAAGCGGTTTTATAAGTATCCTATTCTAAATTGTATATCTGCAAAATCTCGATTTCATGTCAAATTTAGAAAATAGTGGCATCATGAAGTCTATCGAGAAGGTCCTTTTATTTGGGATTGGATATCTAATCCATTGAAGGGCTTCATTAAGCGGTTTATAATTAATAACTTGAGTCTAGGAGTTCCTCGTTCAATTTCTGAATTTTATTGACATAAAAATTTGTATAACTCAGGGAGAAGTACTAGGTTTTATCAATTTTTTACATTTAAGGGACTCAATTTCAGGTTTACAAAGTAAATATTCCTTTTCATTTGGTGGGTCGAGACTTAGTAGGAATATTTTTCTCATTGTAATTAGGGACATAAGGAAGAGAAATAATATGCTTCTTCACATTCGAGAAAGCATTTGGAACATCACTACAAATTTCGGTTTGAAGAGTCTTATAGATCAATTTTATCTTGTCCTGTAAAGAAGGTTGTAAAATTCTACATTACGCAGTAAAGAAATTTTATTTCTTTTTGAATAAAATTAATCTTTTTCTTTAGAATAAATCATGTGTTTAACTTGATTTAACTCTTTTGTATATCTGATTCATTATGAATTCAAAAACAATATATACATTGTTAAGAGTGGTATGAATTCCTAAAGTATCAATTTTAGAAATAGGCATTAAAAGGCATAAGAAAGGGTGCCTAAAATGATACTTTGGTTCATATTACGGATAAGGACAAAAAAAGTAGGTAAACAAAGACCTTGATTACTGATTAAGGCTTGGTATCTTGTATTTAATATTCATGGTGTTTCCACTTGCACTAGTTAAAGATTGAGTGGTTTTCTGGAAGTATTTAGTAGGGATTAACCCTTCCTGGATACAGTTCATGTCAGCACCACTATCTACAAGGGCAATGGCATCTTTAATAATAAAATCCGGTTTAATAACAAAAGTAATTCTGATATACCATTTTTGGAAGACTACTTGATTCATAAGCATTAGATATTGTTCAGAAGATTTAATTTATCAAAAGAATCAGTTTTAGAGGATTCTGTATTATTATCCTGTTTATGAATTAATTGGTCTTTAATATTTTTCAAGTCTTAAAAAATAATAACATTAGTATTCTGTAATTGCTTTATTTCGGATTTTAGAATATTAATATCATTCTTAAGATCCTGAATAGTAGTAGGTTTTTCAGTAGTAGAAACATTTTGAACTCGTTTCATGACTTCTCTTATGCTATAATGTTCTGTGGGAAGAACTTCTTCTGTTTTTTGATTTTTATAACAGGTTTCTAAAAATTTTAATTTAATTTCTAGATCTTTGATCATTACGCTAAGTCGAGAAGGACTTTTGGTTTTCTGTTAAGACATTGATCTTTGGGTCCTCCGATATCTAAACCATTCATTTCAACAATGGCTTTCCAATAGTCGACCAGTAGTTGTATTATTTTTAATAGTACAGGCTTGACATTGATCTTTAACAGACTCATTATCAGATTCAGAATAGATTTCCGCAAAGTCTTCTTCTGCACTTGATTCTGAATCACTGCTGGACAAACAATTAAGAATTTTTTGTTGAATGTCTTCATCAAGGGACATTTCATTTAGTTTCTGTTTTAATTTTGATTTACATTTATTAGCAAAATGTCCTGTTTTACCACATTTATAACACTGGACTTTAGATTTGTCCTTTTTACTGATCCTTCTTTTCTTAGAAGTTTTTTCAGGGGTTTTGTTTTTAGATTTCTTTGAAGAACGTCTTCGGTAAGGTTTAGAGTGCTTTGAACTACGATGTTTTTAGTTTTGTTAGGATCTTTTGCAATTTTGTATCATAAGAGAATTGGTCATGAAATTCTCTATCTCATGTCTTTTAGTGAGATTACATTGTTTCATTAATTGTTGGAGTTTCAAATCATTTACAACGATAATCCTTCCTCAATAATTCTTTGAAATAAGATGGCCATAAGAATCTTTGGTCGTAAAGGGATACTAAATGCGATCATGTTTATCTCTTAATTTTTACGGACCTTTTCAGTGAAAGAAAGTAGGAGACCATCTATAAATTTGGCCTTCCAATGTTCCTTTGTTAGCATATATGACCTTTGCATGACTTTCATGAGAAAGACATCCTTATACCACCTAAAATGGGTTAAGGAGGGGCAACGAAGGTTCTATAAAAGTTCTCTACTTCTATCAGTATTCATAAGTCCTGGTCCAACAAAATGGTGGAGGACTGCTTGAACTAAAGTGTAACAAGCGTCTTCCTTTCTGGTTAGAAGCCTAGTAATAGGATCAATTTCTTCTTTGTAGGCTTGAAGAACTTCTGTTCTCTGTTTATCATTTAACATATTATCCCACCATCCTTTAAGAATGCCAGTGAAGCCATTAACTAAAAAACGGAAGATCTGGTGATCGGTATTATCATTTACTTTTTACAGACGGTTGCATACATCATGATATATGGATGGGTTCGAATATTTGATATTCATTTTCCCATCAATATTCCATTCATAGATGGTTTTTCCATGATAGGATTTTTGAGAATGAAGAAAGCCTTCTTCATACAGAATATCCTGAGGGGTAGGTCTAGGGTAATAATACCTACTGGGTCCAGATAAAGCCATACGATTTATGGGTTTTTTTACTGTAAGTAGTTTTATTAATATTTTGAATTTCCTAAAAATTATTCTGGATTTCTAAAATATTAATGGGAGAAAAAGAATTAGAATCTTCTTCATTATCGATTATTAGAATTCTTTGGTTTGTGAAGAGGGTCATCGAGACATCATATTGATCACGGGAAGTGGAAGCGTGAGTAAGGTTTAAATCTTTCATTTTATTTAAAAGATTTTCAATGAACTCATTTTTGGTCTTAGAAGATTTCATTTAAAATTATTAACTTCTAAGGGTAGTTTAAGCGATTCTGAGTTGGAGATCAAGTTTCGGGGAGTAATTTGGCAGATTATCATTGATATGATGAATTTGTTCTTATCACAGTTAAGCTGTTTTCCTACTGATTTGAAGAAATAAATTTGTATAATTATTACATTTAGACAAAGGTAAAATGTCTTTTATTTTAACATCATCATGTTGACGAGGTAATTGTGAGACCCCAGATTTTATCAATAAAGATTTAAATTTTGTGAAATAATTTTTAATATTATGGTGTGAATTTGAGATAAATATTATAGTTGTGGGTAGTATTTATAAATTTTGCAAAGTATGCAAGTGGTTATATTATATTCGATTGGTGGGGAATATTAGGTTTAGCGGGGAATATTAAATACAATGGCTCAATCATTGGTGGACCCCACAATGAAATTATTTGATCGGAGAAAGCGACAAAAATATTTTATTAAAATAACGGCGGAAGTTTTACAAGTAGTTCTTGTTGAACTACTCGGTAGTAAAAGTACGATGTCGTGTGGTTGGTAGTAGTAAGCATTGCGCGGTATTGATTATTGATGCTTATGTGAGAAGTCACTCGGTTTGATTCCATTATTGTCGATTAATAATATGAATTATTATAGCGATAATGACGTTTTGTTTTATTCGTATTATTAACGTAATAAAAGCGAAACATCTTTATATAAAATAGAATACTTTATTAAAGTTATTCTATAAATAGAATATATTATATTTTATTATGCATAGTGTTGCATAGTGTTTTGCGTAGTGTTTTTGCGTAGTATTGCATAGTGTTTGCATAGTAAAATGTTTTTATATAAATAGAATATATTATATTTTATTTAAAAGATTTTTCTTTAAATATGGACCGTCAGATTAAAGTAAATCAATACGGGACCGTTCATGGATTAATTCTTATACATTCCATTTTCCTATAAATAGAAGCTCATTCCTTCATTATTTTCTTACGAATTCATTGAAAAACTACAGAGAGAAATTATAGAGAGAAGCTATAGAGAGAAAATTATAGAAAGAAGAAGAGTGATTCTGCTACTTCACTACTTCTATATTAGGTTCTTTTACGGTGAGGGTGTTATTCTTTCTTCTTGAAGAGAACTTACATTATTCCATTCATTATTATTACATTGGAATAACTTTGTAAAAAGTGGCATACCTATACATAACTTGTATATGTCATGGCATACCCTATACTTGGTGAAATCCTTATGTTATTCCATTCTTATTTGTTACATTGGAATAACTTTATCTCTGTGATTTACCTATACTTGGTGACATTCTTTATTATTACATTGGAATATCACATGCGTGTGTTTTACAGGACTGGTTGGTTCCATTTTTTTATTATTACATTGGAACATCACATGCATGTGTTTTACCGGACTGGTTAAAATCTTTATCATTACATTGGAATATCCTATCGTGTGTTTTACACGGATCCGGGTTCCATCTTTATTATTACATTGGAACATCCTGCCGATTGTGAATTTCACACGACTTTGGTTAGATTATTATTATTACATTGGAATAACTTTATCATCTGCAAGCACCGCATGCATGGTGATTTCTTTTGTTATTCCATTCTTTATTATACCCGGTTGGTTAAAACTTTGACTTTATACTCCATGAAATTAGTAGAATATCCTTGATATTTGCGTTTTCATCCGATATCTTTTCATGAAAATATTCTTACGATCATTCTTGAATTTTACTCTACTTAAACGATATCATGTTGACAATTTGGGCGTTAATAATTCATGGATTAAATAATTCTTGAACTTGTTTTATTGAATTATTATGTCATTGTCATCATCCTCATGTTATATTATGTTATCTTTGGCTTACGTGCATAGATGAACTTAGTATGATTATGACGAGGATCATTCGGTATAATCATGACTTGATATAAATGATGTGACAAAAGTCCTCGGTGGCACATGTAATGCGATGATGGATAGTTTTTGGTATGATTATGACCGGGGGTGATTCGGTATAGTCATGACCATTGATAATTTGATGAAAATCCTTGGCCAGTAGTACGGGGATGATTAGATGTGGTGGTTTATTTATTAAAATTTGAGTCTCGTGATAAAAATTGATGAATTTTTTTAAAACCTAAAAGATAGTAGACTTTATTCTCTACTTGACTCTTTTAATGGATTGCTAATTCATTCGCTGCAGATTAAATGGTTGTCTATTGTATTTTATCGGTTTAACACCTTTGTTGAAGGCTAATGATAATTTATTACGCATTATCTTAGTCATAATATTTCTTCTTTGGGCTAGTTGAGCTCACCCTTTCTTTCATTGTTCTCTTTGAAATGAGAACATAATTTGGAGACGAGTCGAGGAGCGAAGTAATGGTCAGGAGGATAGCATTAGTAGTCCTCACTATTACGTGAAATAGTGTGATAATAGTTGTAATGAGGACTCCTTTTGAGTTTGTATAATATCTAGTAGACAAAATTTGTATTCAAACTCACGATTTATGTCGTATTGTGTACAGCGATTATATTAGTAAGTTGTATTTGAATTTATGAACCATGTAAGTGGCGACCCAAGATGGGTGGCGTATACCTAATTTTGGGGCGTCACGGTTGGTATCGAGCTTAGGGATATGATCCACTGGCTAAGATGTGAGAATAGTACTAGGAGGGGAGGCAGGGAATACCTTCGCTAGTATGACCTACTAAGTTTATTTGGTATTTGATTGGTCGGTCGAGTATAGTGATAATATGTTGCATGTCAATTAACCCTTATTTTGTGGCGGTGGTTGAAAATGGCATCCAGAAAATGTTGAGAATAGCAATGGAGCACAGGAGGCTATTGATTCTCCACGGATCAATAATCGGGACAATGTACAATAGGATGGCGATAATCCTCCTGTAAACAACAACAACGATCGATTGACTAACGATGACAGTACGTTTAAGAGGTTTTAGAATTCATGCAACATCGGTGAAAGCGACTCTGTCCAAAAGCGTAGGTGAAAACACGGAAAACTCTCGAGGCGGTCACCGCTAAACAATTCAAGGAGTTGGGACCACCGGAGTTTAAGGGAGAGCCAAAACCACTTACGGCGGAAGCATGGATAAAGCAGATTACCAAGATATTTGATGTCTTGGGATGCTCCGAGAGCAAAAGGTTCCTTTTTCGCCTTTATGTTGCGCGAAGAGGCGATTATTAGTGGGAATCGGTAAAAGCGTACTCAACTTTCTTTGTCTTGAAGATATCTTGGGAGAAGTTCGAGGAGTACATTCAGCGACAAATACTTTCTGAAAGTATTCGCCACATGAAGGAGGTGGAGTTTATCAAGTTGGAACAAAACAATATGGCCAGTGTCATGATACGAGGCAAGTTTCTTTGAGTTATCACGGTTCGTCCCCCTTGGTAGATAATGAAGAGAGAATGGCGCGAATGTTTTTAAGAGGTTTGAAGCGGAGATCGTCAACATCTTATTTCTCATAAAGCTGTGTTTTTATTGAGGATGTTGTAAATAGGGCTCGATTAGTGGAGCGCGATAACGAGTCAAATGACTAAAAAGAAAGTAGTAAGCAAAATTATAATACCGGTGAGAGTAGTCATCGAGCGGTGACAACAAGCGTGGAGGAATCAACGGGCGGATATGGTAACCACCGGTGGTAATCGAGCCAAAACAATAAGAATGGACATTTCAAGAAAAGGAGATTCAACAATGATGGAAAAGGCGTTACTTACAGACCATTTTTGTTGTCGAGGAAGGAGAAGGACTACCTATTATATGCTTCAAATGCGGAGGAGAGGGACACATAAGTCCGAAGCTGCGCCATGCGAATCAAAGCATGTTATAATTGTGGAAGAAGATCACTTAGCTCGATTTTGTCGTTTCACAGAAGACAAATTCAACTAGGATGGAGGCACCAAAATTTGTCCCGGACAAACCAAAGCCGTAGTTTTAAGAGAGCGTTTTTTTTCTCGTGACGAGGAACACGAATAAGATTATCACGGGTAAGTAATCATAAGCTCTTGCGAAGTCTATCAAGTGTTAGATACCGATTCTACCCACTCTTTTATTTCACCTAGTTGCGTTCGGCGTTTAAATTTGACTCAGGAGAAGTTAGACTTTGACTTATTGGTTGAAACTTCGTTAGTAGGAGCCTTCGTTCGCTACTATTTTTAAATCTTGTTTGATTCAAATAAACACTTTCACGTTACCATCGATCTTATTTTTTAAAAATACTCGGCCTTTGATATGATTTTAGGAATCAATTGGTTAACTAATCATCATGCTTTTTCGTAAGGTTGTTAGCTTTTATATTCATAACCAACTTTGTTATGCGAATTCAAGTAACCAAACCATTAAAGTCAATCATTGCCATATCAAGCCATAAGTAAAGATCCCCGATCCTTTCGTTGTTAACTTCCTTGTGTGGAATGCAAGAAGCGGACTTTACGTAGGCGACGTCGTGAGTGAAGATGGCAAGTTGATAGGTATCATTGTGAGGTGCCATCCAGGTTAAGGGATAGAAGTCACAGTTGGTATTAATGTGACGTCTTATCAAGTCTTGGACGAAATGTGATTTTGAATGATATTTCTATCATTAATAAATTTCTTGGCGTATTCTTGAAGATTTCTAGCCTACCCTAGGCGTGAAATCGAATTTTGTATTGACCCGATACAAAACCCATTTCTTAAACCCTCAAATATTTCTTCAACTAAAATGAACAGTTTACGTGGTTTATGATGAAAGTCATAATAAAAGCATTGGACTAATGAAAATCATGGGTATATGAAGTATTAGTAAGTGTTATGATGAGTTATGTGGTTATTATGTGAAAACATGAAAGTTTCTTAGAAATCACAAAGGGTTGAAAAATCAGATTTTGGTGAAAAACGTAACAAGAAATTCAATTGACCATATCTCCTATTATATTTTGAATTTTTGAGTGTGGTCAAGTCCTAGAATTAGATCTATGAGTTACCTAACTAATCCAAGTGGAATTACTAGAAAAGGTGTTGTAGATTTTTGTGTGAACTAATTTTAGCAAAGGAGGCCAAAGCTGTAAATTTCAAAAATGCTACTGCCCAGAAACTTTAAGGGACTGTTTCGGCCACTTAAATTATGAGAAAAATTCTGGCCTTTTGGGACATGAAGGTATATGGTATAAAGTACCTCCTGTCCAAAAATGAGCTCATTCTGACTTAAAATGAGCAAGTTATGACCATTTCAATATTTTGGTTTTTCCGACGAAAAATGATATAACCGGAGTTCTACAACTCCGATGACCATAAAATTTAAACTGGAGGCTCACATTAACATGTGTAAGGTCCTGCCAAGATTTGGGAATTTTTGGAGTTAAACTTGAGGTAGCTAATTTCTTAAGGAATTAATTAGAAATTGATTTTTGAAAAATAGTAAATGAATTTTAAAAATTCCGAGAAAAATATATTTTCATTATGAGACAATATTATGCTAAATCCCAGAAAAGAAATATTTTTGGGACTGATTTGGTATTTTTCATGAAAATAGTTTAATTCTGAACATATATGAGTTAAATATGTTATGTGAAGTAACAAAGTTGAAAATAGGATTTTATGGCTAGAGAATCCTATATAGAGTATATGCATATTTTTGATGAGGATTTGATCATTGGTGATGATATCTTATGAGTATGGCATTTTGAATGATTAAATGCATATATATGGTAAAAGCGTAAACAATTGAAATAAATTGTTTATAAATTTAAGAAGTGATTAAAATATTGTTATAATATTAATGATATTAGATTATAAGATTATTAAGTGATTGATAACATGGGGATATTCTTGAATCTGGATAAATTATATTATAAATGTTTAATATTTATCCTTTATCTCATTTGATTGATTCTTTATATCATTATCCTTATGTTTATATTATGTTGAAAGTCATCGTGTGGCTTGTAGTGCATAGATGGACTTGGTATGATTATGACCGAGGATTGTTCGATATAATCATGTAGTAATTGAAAACAAAATTATCTTTGGTAGTAGTGCATGGATAATTTGTGGTCGTGATATCTTAATGAATACACAATTATCTTTGGTAGTAGTGCATGGATAATTTGTGGTCGTGATATCTTAATGAATACACAATTATCTTTGGTAGTAGTGCATGGATAATTTGTGGTCGTGATATCTTAATGAATACACAATTATCTTTGGTAGTAGTGCATGGATAATTTGTGGTCGTGATCTTAATGAATACACAATTATCTTTGGTAGTAGTGCATGGATAATTGTGGTCGTGATACTAATGAATACACGATTATCTTTGGTAGTAGTGCATGGATAATTTGTGGTCGCATTGATACTAATGAATACACAATTATCTTTGGTAGTAGTGCATGGATAATTTGTGGGTCGTAATCTTAATGAATACACAATTATCTTTGGTAGTAGTGCATGGATAATTTGTGGTCGTGATCTTAATGAATACACAATTATCTTTGGTAGTAGTGCATGGATAATTTGTGGTCGTGATCTTAATGAATACACAATTATCTTTTGGTAGTAGTGCATGGATAATTGTGGTCGTGATCTTAATGAATACACAATTATCTTTGGTAGTAGTGCATGGATAATTCGTGGTCGTGATCTTAATGAATATCCACGGCACGTAGTGCGGGGATGATTCGATGATATGGATTAATTATTGGTGAGTCTCAACAATGAAATATTAATTCATGGATGTGGTAAAAGTCATCTTTGGTAGTAGTGCATTGATAGACTTGGTATGATTATGACCACGGATTATTCGGTATAATCATGGCGTAATTAAAAAACACGAATATCCTTGGCGAGTGGTGCATGGATAATTCGTGGTCGTGATACTATTAAGCTAAGTCTCGGTATTATTGGTTTTCTGGTTATATATCTTTGCTTTTGTAGTGCAAAGATGAATTATTAATGAATATCTTTGGTAGGATTGCAAAGATGAATTTAATATTTTTAAGCGATAAAGGTATTCAAGGTATCCTCATCTCTTATCATACTCAGTCACGTACCCTAATTTCGAGGCGAGAAATTCCATAAGGAGGGAGATTGTGAGACCCAGATTTTATCGATAAAGATTTAAATTTTGTGAAATAATTTTTAATATTATGGTGTGAATTTGAGATAAATATTATAGTTGTGGGTAGTATTTATAAATTTTGCAAAGTATCACAGTGGTTATATTATATTCGATTGGTGGGGAATATTAGGTTTAGCAGGGAATATTAAATACAATAACTACTCAATCATTGGTGGACCTACAATGAAATTATTGTCGGATTGAAAGCGACAAAAATATTTTATTGAAATAACGGCGGAAGTTTTCTGGTAGTTCTTGTTGAACTACTCGGTAGTAAAAGTACGATGTCGTGTGGTTGGTTGCGTAGTAGCACGGTATTGATTATTGATGCTTATGTGAGAAGTCACTCGGTTTGATTCCATTATTGTCGATTAATAATATGAATTATTATAGCGATAATGGCGTTTTGTTTTATTCAGTATTATTAACGTAATAAAAAGCGAAACATCTTTTATATAAAATAGAATACTTTATTAAAGTTATTACTATAAATAGAATATATTATATTTTATTATGCATAGTGTTGCATAGTGTTTTTTGCATAGTATTTTGCATAGTATTGCATAGTGTTTGCATAGTAAAATGTTTTTATATAAATAGAATATATTATATTTTATTTAAAAGATTTTTCTTTAAATATGGACCGTCAGATTAAAGTAAATCAATACGGATAGTTTCATGGATTAATTCTTATGCATTCCATTTTCCTATAAATAGAAGCTCATTCCTTCATTATTTTCTTTACGAATTCATTGAAACTCTAGAGAGAGAAATTATAGAGAGAAGCTATAGAGAGAAAATTATAGAAAGAAGAAAGAGTATTACTACTACTTCACTACTTACATATTAGGTTCTTTTTTTACGGTGAGGGGTGTTATTCTTTCTTCTTGAAGAGAACTTACATTATTCCATTCATTATTATTACATTGGAATAACATGTTAAAGTGGCATACCTATACATAACTTTTATATCATGGCATACCCTATACTTGGTGAAATCCTTATGTTATTCCATTCTTATTTGTTACATTGGAATAACTTTGTGTCATGATTTTACCTATACTTGGTGACATTCTTCTTTATTGTTACATTGGAATATCACATGCGTGTGTTTTACAGGACTGGGTAAATTTTTTATTATTACATTGGAACATCACATGCGTGTGTTTTACAGGACTGGTTAAAATCTTTATCATTACTGTTGGAATATCCTATACGTGTGTTTTACACCGGATGCAGTTCCATCTTTATTATTACATTGGAACATCACGCGATGGTGTGAATTTCACGACTGGTTCCGATTATTATTATTACATTGGAATAACACATCATCTGCAATACCGCATGCATGGTGATTTCTTTTGTTATTCCATTCTTTATTATACCCGGTTGGTTAAAACTTTGACTTCTATACTCCATGAAATTAGTAGAATATCCTTGATATTTGCGTTTCATCGATATCTTTTCATGAAAATATTCTTACGATCATTCTTGAATTTTACTCTCTGAAAGCGATTATCATGTTGACAATTTGGACGTTAATAATTCATGGATTAAATAATTCTTGAACTTGTTTTATTGAATTATTATGTCATTGTCATCATCCTCATGTTATATTATGTTATCTTTGGCTTACGTGCATAGATGAACTTAGTATGATTATGACGAGGATCATTCGGTATAATCATGACTTGATATAAATGATGTGACAAAAGTCCTCGGTGGCACGTAATGCGATGATGGATAATTTTTGGTATGATTATGACCGGGGTGATTCGGTATAGTCATGACCATTGATAATTTGATGAAAATCCTTGGCCAGTAAATGCGGGGATGATTAGATGTGGTGGTTTATTTATTAAGCTGAGTCTCAGCGATAAAAATTGATGAAATTTTTTTAAAACCTAAAAGATAGTAGACTTTATTCTCTACTTGACTCTTTTAATGGATTGCTAATTCATTATGATTAAGCTGGTTGTCTATTGTATTTTATCGGTTTAACCTTTGTTGAAGGCTAATGATAATTTATTACGCATTATCTTAGTCATAATATTTCTTACTGGGCTAGTTGAGCTCACCCTTTCTTTCATTGTTCTCTTCAGGAAATGAGAACATAGCTGGGACGAGTCGGGGAACGAAGTAATGGTCCAGAGGATAGCATTAGTAGTCCTCACTATTACGTGAAATAGTGTGATAATAGTTGTAATGAGGACTCCTTTTGAGTTTGTATAATATCTAGTAGACAAAATTTGTATTCAAACTCACGGTTTATGTCGTATTGTACACGGCGAGTTATATTAGTAAGTTGTATTTGAATTTATGTACCATGTAAGTGGCGACCCAAGATGGGTGGCGTATACCTAATTTTGGGGCGTCGCGATGAATTGATAATATCAACATAAGGATTAATAACCAAAGGTTTCGAGGTTTTCATTACCTGGGCTAAGTTCAAGGGACTTAGGAGGTGGATGAATAGATTGAATAACATTACCATTAGTGGTAATCCAGTCCTTTTAGATTCCTGTTAATACATTTAGTTGACTTTTATCGTAAAGGTCTGATTTAGAAGCAAAATCATAATACCATTTAACAAATGATAAAATACATTGGTTCTTGTCCAGATAAGTATAAAAATCAGATTTTATTTCTGTTAATCTATTACTGTTATGATTCTTGAAATACCAATTTCTAAAATTCTGGTATTTATCCTGCATGAACTCCTGGTTTAAATATTGACGAATTTTACTTTTTGGGGAAAAATCCATTAACATTCAAAATTTATATCACTAGTAGTTGGATTTGTAAGGTCTTACATTTGGAGTATTTGTTTCATATATACCATGAGGTATTTGATTTTCAGAAATATGAATTCCTCTGATTAGGTCTTCATTTTTGATAGACTCATTACTAAGATTCTTAGATTCTTGAAAAATAGATTCTAAGAAATTGGATACGCATCGGTATCAGAAGATTCGAGGAGATCGATATTATAAGGAATCTTGTTATTAATGAATGAAAGCCGGGTAAAAGGCCTTTGGAATTTTAAGTAAACATTTAAATTCTTGGTTTGGACAACATCTTCAATAGATTGTCTAATTATAGGTCCGGTTGGAGCAGGCGTTATTAATTTGCCATTGCTTTGGGAAAGTTATTTCTTCCCAAGGAATCATTCAGGAATAGCCACTTGATCGCTAAAAGATTAGTGTCAATTAGATGTATGTCCTTGTTGACTTTGTTTCTGATATAGGGATTTAAAGTAGTTAATACTTTAAGATGAATACGGAATAATATGGCAAAAGGAGGAGATCTGGTTGATACTCATAGCCATGAGATATAATTCTCATTTCTAAAACTTTTGACAAATTATTATCGGTTAAAGCAACGCTTAAGTTCGGATAAATATTAAAATAAATGGTCCACGAAAGAAGACTAGTTTCAATAGCACCCATTAGGGAGGCTTTCCAGTTCAGACACCTACCATCTATAAGTGTGCATTGAATACTGGTATTTTGGCCAAGTAAAGTTAAAGGTTTAAAAGCTACTTGGACAAGTCCTATATGAACATATTTATATTTTTGCAAAAAGGGATATAAATCTTCAATATGCAATAAATATAATATTTCATCATTATTCTGTAAAGGAACAACATGTTCAAAGGTTTTAATAATCCTTTTGTTGAGAAAATCAAAGGTTCCAATTTTATAAATAGTTTCTGGTTTGATTTTAGGAAGAGTCCACTTGTCAAGGGCTTCTTTAACATCCTGATAGGCAATAAGTTGATTGCTTCAAGTAGAAAAGTGAAGTATTGAATTCTTGTTATTCTGAGATGAGGTGGAAAAATCAGTCATTTTTCAAAGTGATCATATATGCATAATTTATGAGTAACATATTGATTAATATGACAATAAACTCATCATGGCTCTGATACCAAAGGAGGGGAGGATCGTATTGAGTTCAAATTAAGCACGTCTGTCAATGATTTACAAAGGATAAAAGCCACAACGCCATAACACGGCTAAAGGCAAAGTCCTAAAACACGACTTGGGTGACGTTCCACTTAATCAGAAATCAATCTTAATCTTTCTCATCTAGTAAGATGGCATGAATGTTTAAAGGCATATTAAATATATCTTTACAGATAAATTACTACATATATGATCTCATGAAGTTACTGTATTAGGGGGTAGGGGTTCTACCCAAAACTATAAGTAAGCGTGTTTCTTTCTGTATGGCGATTTTTGCTAAAGACAATATAATGTTGATTTATAAAAGCGTTTCTAAGAAGTAAAACGATTATGATTATACATTTATGATTGATATCTTTGTTTTGTATCTATCACTATTTTCAGTATGATAATCTAATAGTTCAAGTAATGAAACATAATAATTAACAGATGCAATAATTAAGACTTACAGAAGAGTCTTGGATATCTTCAAACTTCAGATTATATATATTTATATCAAATATTTTACAGAAAGAGGTGAAGAGAATACAGAGAGAGAATTGTAAAAAGAGTTCTACCTCAACAAGGGTGAGGTCTACCTTATTTATACAAAAGAGAAGGAAAGAAAGGATCAGATGTGTCTAGATGATGGAGACGGACATTAATCCTTATCTTTATCCTTTATCTCTTAGCCGTAGGTAGTGGAGGATAAGAGACAATTTGTCGGTTAAGTGGGAATATTTGTAGTGGACGGTGTGGTACATGCATTTCGATAATGGAATATGCATTATTCTTTGGTGAAAACACATTGTGCTTGTTTTCTTCTGATTATTGATGCTGTAGTGGAATGACTTTTACGACTTTCCTTTTCTCTTTTTATCCTGTGCCATTTTCTCGAAATCATTGAAGTGAGAGAATCCCAAAAGTCTCCCATGGTAGGCTCAGGTTCTTGACTTTCTCCCATTAAGATGTTGAATTGGTTGTCATCTTGTTTGATTCATCATCACTAATTGTTTTTCATAGAAACGTCATCATGGGCTAGAGGCGTAGGAGCGTGTCTTCATATAATCCATGGTTTTAACTATGAGTTCGGTTTCATTTAGATTTGGAAATTACATTTTTAAATGCTGCTTGGACTTTGACAAAAGGATTAATCAAAAGTGCGGAAGGCTTTGAGGTATAACATCAAGACAAGCCTGAGTATGGTCTTTTATGGATTTGAGAAGTTCTGGTAAAGTGGGGTTAAGTCCTTTGTCCCACCATTTAGTAAAAAATACCCTTTTAAGACGGGGAATTTTATTCTGGTAATCACATTGGAAATCCCATTTCCATATCCAAGGAATACTGAAACGAATTATAAAATGGGCCAATAATTTAAGCATTGACAAATCTTTGTTTACTGGTATATGGGCATAAGCTACCTGCCATTCTTTGAATGCTGTTTGAATGGGATTAGGTAGGGTTTCAAGAGTGATTCCAAATTTATCCCACCAAACGAAAAACCAGTTGGGAATTTCGTTTTTCAGAACATCAGGACAGATACGGATAAACCAACTATGATTATGAATTGGATTCTGATAATAAAATACTTGTGTGAAGGAATCAATATAATCCCGATGGTAGATCTCGGTTTCTCATTGTGTATTTGGATTCAAACGATTACGGTAGTATGGGGATTAATACCCTGATTAGCAAGAGGCATGATGCTCTTGATGGTTGTTTCTTGTATTGTATTGGATTGACTAGTTGATTTTGATGGATCATAGGCGTGTGCTTAATGTCCATGGATCTTTATTTCAAGAATAATTTGTTCATAAACATAGCGACATCTTTGGTTAAAGCGGAGGAGGATCTTGTTGAGTCGTTAAATAACGTCTCTTTATCTCCCATGGATCTTTCATCCATTTCTCGTCATTCATTCAATGATCATCACTGCTTTCTCTTAGTATTTGTATTGGGAATGTCTTTGCCGGTAATAGGAGAACATCCTTTCTTTGTTGGTTGGCTAGAAAAGTCAAGAAAAATCTTTGGATTGAGTATTTAAGGATGGAAATTTCAGATAAGACAGATTAGCTCGCTTCGCCTCGGCCTCATGGCCATGCCACGGCTTCTACTTGGTCATTCCTACAAATATTCTCGGGTTAGAAAATCGGTAAGTGATTTCTGTTTTTTCCTTTGATATACTCAATATCAAAGTCAAATCTGGATAAAGTGCTCTGCCGGGTTGCAAATATCTACATTTAGATGCTAAATTTCGAACATCTTTTTAAAAATCATTTTTTAAAATTTGAAAGCAATCAACTCGGATTAAAAAGTCTTTGATTCAAAAGATCATCACGAAATTTTAAAACACATTTAACAATTGAAAGGCATTCCTTCTTTATAGTAGGATAATTTAAAGAGGGTCCTTTCCAAGTTCCTGAAGTAAAACGGACTAAATCTTCTCTTTTACTGTTAGGATTAAATTATTTTAGAATCCCACCATATCCTGTGTCAGAAGCATCAGTTTGAACAATCTTTTTCCAATCAGGATTTGGGAGGGAAAGACAAGGTATCTGTTTAACTCTGGTTTTGATTTTTATTACTGCTTTAGTGTGTTCATTAGTCCAAGGTAAAGGATATTTCCGTAATCGAGCATACAGAATAGCAGTAACTTGGGAAAGATTCGGGTAAAAATCACGAATATAATTAAGACTTCCCAAAAATCTTTGCAGTTGGTTAATACCTTTAATTTCGTTTGGAAATTTGGATGCAAATTCGATGCATCTGTCAATTGGAATTATAGTTCCATTGAAAATATTATGTCCAAGAAATCGATTTTAGTTTGGAAAAAGTTTCATTTTAGGGGTGAAACTACCAAACCATTTTTTATGATAACATTTTGAAAATATTTAAATGTTTAATATCTTTGGTCTCATGGATGAAGAGAAAATTAAAACATCATCAATATACGAGATAATAAATTGATAAAGGGATTAAAATATCATTCATGATATGTTGAAATTGAAGGTCCATTTTGACACAAAATGGAAGAACATTCCATTCATAATGACCAAAGGGCTTTGTAAAAGCACTTTTATAAGTATCCTGTTCTCTAATTGTATCCGCCAAAATCCACGATTTCATGTCAAATTTAGAAAATAGTGGCATCATGAATTATCAAGAAGGTCCTTTTTATTTGGGATTGGATATCTAATCCATTGAAGGGCTTCATTAAGCGGTTTATAATTAATAACGAGTCTAGGAGTTCTCGTTCAATTTCTCGAATTTTATTGACATAAAAAGTCGTATAACTCGGGGAGAAGTACTAGGTTTTATCAATTTTTTTACATTTAAGGGACTCAATTTTCTTTTTTAAAGAAGTAAATATTCCTTTTTCATTTGGTTGGGTCGAGACTTAGTAGGAATATTTTTCTCATTGTAATTAGGGACATAAGGAAGAGAAATAATATGCTTCTTCCTGTTCCAGAAAGCATTTGGAACATCACTACAGATTTCAGTTTGAAGAGTCTTATAGATCAATTTTATCTTGTCCTGTAAAGAAGGTTGTAAAATTCTACGTTACGTAGTAAGAAATTTTATTTCTTTTGAATAAAATTAATCATTTTTTTCTTTAGAATAAATCATGTGTTTAACTTGATTTAACTCTTTGTATATCTGATTACATTATGAATTCAAAAACAATATATACATTGTTAAGAGTGGTATGAATTCCTAAAGTATCAATTTTAGAAATAGGCATTAAAAGGCATAAGAAAGGGGTGCCTAAAATGATACTTTGGTTCATATTACGGATAAGGACAAAAGAAGTAGGTAAACAAAGACCTTGATTACAGATTAAGGCTTCAGGTATCTTGTATTTAATATTCATGGTGTTTCCACTTGCACTAGTTAAAGATTGAGTGGTTTTCTGGAAGTATTTAGTAGGGATTAACCCTTCCTGGATACAGTTCATGTCAGCACCACTATCTACAAGGGCAATGGCATCTTTAATAATAAAATCCGGTTTAATAACAAAAGTAATTCTGATATACCATTTTTGGAAGACTACTTGATTCATAAGCATTAGATATTGTTCAGAAGATTCTAATTTATCAAAAGAATCAGTTTTAGAGGATTCTGTATTATTATCCTGTTTATGAATTAATTGGTCTTTAATATTTTTCAAGTCTTGAAAAATAATAACATTAGTATTCTGTAATTGCTTTATTTCGGATTTCAGAATATTAATATCATTCTTAAGATCCTGAATAGTAGTAGGTTTTTTAGTAGTTGAAACATTTTGAACTCGTTTTATGACTTCTCTCATGCTATAATGTTCTGTGGGAAGAACGTCTTCTGTTTTTTGATTTTTATAACAGGTTTCTAAAAATTTTAATTTAATTTCTGGATCTTTGATCTGTTCTGCTAAGTCGAGAAGGGACTTTTGGTTTTCTGTTAAGACATTGATACTAGGTCCTCCAATATCTAAACCATTCATTTCAACAATGGCTTTCCAATAGTCAACTTCAGTAGTTGTATTATTTTTAATAGTACAGGCTTGACATTGATCCTTAACAGACTCATTATCAGATTCAGAATAGATTTCCGCCAAGTCTTCTTCTGCACTTGATTCTGAATCACTGCTGGACAAACAATTAAGAATTTTTTGTTGAATGTCTTCATCAAGGGACATTTCATTTAGTTTCTGTTTTAATTTTGATTTACATTTATTAGCAAAATGTCCTGTTTTACCACATTTATAACACTGGACTTTAGATTTGTCCTTTTTACTGATCCTTCTTTTCTTAGAAGTTTTTTCAGGGGTTTTGTTTTTAGATTTCTTTGAAGAACGTCTTCGGTAAGGTTTAGAGTGCTTTGAACTCTGATGTTTTTTAGTTTTGTTAGGATACTGCAATTTTGTATCGTAAGAGAATTGGTCACAGAATTCTCCTATCTCATGTCTTTTAGTGAGATTCTGTTGTTTCATTAATTGTTGGAGTTTCATATCATTACACAACGATAATCCTTCCTCAATAATTCTTTGAAATAAGATGGCCATAAGAATACTTGTCGTAAGGGATACTAAATGCGATCATGTTTATCTCTTAATTTTTACGGACCTTTTCAAAGAAAGAAAGTAGGAGACCATCTATAAATTTGGCCTTCCAATGTTTCTTTGTTAGCATCGACCTTTGCATGACTTTCATGAGAAAGACATCCTTATACCACCTAAAATGGGTTAAGGAGGGGCAACGAAGGTTCGGTAAAAGTTCTCTACTTCTATCAGTATTCATAAGTCCTGGTCCAACAAAATGGTGGAGGACAGCTTGAACTAAAGTGTAACAAGCGTCTTCCTTTCTGGTTAGAAGCCTAGTAATAGGATCAATTTCTTCTTTGTAGGCTTGAAGAACTTCTGTTCTCTGTTTATCATTTAACATATTATCCCACCATCCTTTAAGAATGCCAGTGAAGCCATTAACTAAAAAACGGCAGATCTGGTGATCAAGATTATCATTACATTTTACAGAGACGATTGCATACATCATGATATGATGGATGGTTTGAATATTTGATATTCTCGCTTTTCCCATCAATATTCGATTCATAGATGGTTTTTCCATGATAGGATTTTTGAGAATGAAGAAAGTCTTCTTCATACGAGAATATCTGAGGGTAGGTCTAGGGTAATAATACCTCTTTGGGTCCGAGATAAAGCCATACGATTTATGGGTTTTTCTTGTAAGTAGTTTTATTAATATTTTGAATTTCCTGAAAATTATTCTGGATTTCTAAAATATTAATGGGAGAAAAAGAATCAGAATCTTCTTCATTATCAGTATTAGAATTACTGGTTTGTGAAGAGGGCTATCCAGACATCATATTGATCTGGGAAGTGGAAGCATGAGTAAGGTTTAAATCTTTCATTTTATTTAAAAGATTTTCAATGAACTCATTTTCGGTCTTAGAAGATTTCATTTTAAAATTATTAACTTCTAAGGGTGGTTCAACTGATTCTGAGTTGGAGATCAAGTTTACGGGAGTAATTTGGACGATTATCATTGATATGATGAATTTGTTCTTATCACAGTTAATCTGCTTTTCCTACGATTTGAAGAAATAAATTTGTATAATTATTTGCATTTTAGACAAGGGTAAAATGTCTTTTATTTTAACATCATCATGTTGTGAGAGGTAATTCAAGATAATATCAACATAAGGATTAATAACCAAAGGTTTCAGGTTTTCATTACCTGGGCTAAGTTCAAGGGACTTAGGAGGTGGATGAATAGATTGAATAACATTACCATTAGTGGTAATCCAGTCCTTTTGGATTCTTGTTAATACATTTAGTTGACTTTTATCGTAAAGGTCTGATTTAGAAGCAAAATCATAATACCATTTAACAAATGATAAAATACATTGGTTCTTGTCCAGATAAGTATAAAAATCAAATTTTATTTCTGTTAATCTATTACTGTTATGATTCTTGAAATACCAATTTCTAAAATTCTGTTATTTATCCTGCATGAACTCCTGGTTTAAATATTGACGAATTTTACTTTTTGGGGAAAAATCCATTAACATTCAAAATTCATATCACTAGCAGTTGGACTGTAAGGTCTTCTGTTTAGAGTATTTGTTTCATATATACCATGAGGTATTTGATTTTCAGAAATATGAATTCCTCTGATTAGGTCTTCATTTTTGATAGACTCATTACTAAGATTCTTAGATTCTTGAAAAATAGATTCTAAGGGGTCAGACACAGACTGTCTAGAAGATTCAGGGAGATCAATATTATAAGGAATACTGTTATTAACAGACCGGCTTCGGGTAAAAGGCCTTTGGAATTTTAAGTAAACATTTCCGTTACTGGTTTGGACAACATCTTCAATAGATTGTCTAATTATAGGTCTGGTTGGAACGGCGTTATTAATTTGCCATTGCTTTGGGAAAGTTATTTCTTCCCAAGGAATCATTCTGGGAATAGCCACTTGACTGCTAAAAAGATTAGTGTCAATTAGGACAGTATGTCCTTGTTGACTTTGTTTCCTGATATAGGGATTTAAAGTAGTTAATACTTTAAGATGAATACGGAATAATATGGCAAAAGGAGGAGATCCTGGTAGATACTCATAGCCATGAGATATAATTCTCATTTCTAAAACTTTTGACAAATTATTATCAGTTAAAGCAACGCTTAAGTTCGGATAAATATTAAAATAAACTGGTCCATGAACAAGACTAGTTTCAATAGCACCCATTAGGGAGGCTTTCCAGTTCAGACACCTACCATCTCTAAGTGTGCATTGAATACTGGTATTTTGGCCAAGTAAAGTTAAAGGTTTAAAAGCTACTTGGACAAGTCCTATATGAACATATTTATATTTTTGCAAAAAGGGATATAAATCTTCAATATGCAATAAATAAAATGTAAGACCCCAACTTTTATAAATAAAGATGAATTTTCTATAAATATTATTTTTGAATATTATGGAATAAATTTGATATAATGTTATAGTTGTGGGTAATATTTATAAATTTTGCAAAGTATGCAAGTTGTTATAAAATATTCGTTTGGTCTGGGAATATTCTTTTTGTTAGGAATATTAAATATAATGGCTCAATCATTGGTGGACCCCATAACAAAATTATTGTCGGATTGAGAAAACGACAAAAATATTTTATAAAAATAACGGCGGAGGTGTTTCTAAAATTAAAGAATGTTGAACTACCCGGTGGTAAAAATGCGATGTCTGGCGTAGTTAAGTAGTAGCACTGCAGTATTGATTATTGATGCTTACGTGAGAAGTCACTCAATTTATGCTCAATTATTGCTACACGATAATTCTTTGCATCATATCTCTTATATTATTGATTCAATTATTGTCACAAAGATTATCATCGTATAATATGTTATAGTATTAAATCAATAATTGAGACGACAAGTTATAAATGATTAATAATTGTTGAAAGATTAAATATGTGTTGATGAAAAAAAATGATTTGTGGTAAGTTTGATTATTTTATGGGGGGCTCATATGTCATCATCTAAGAGTCTCTTAAATCGATAGTAATTACCCTTGTCAATAGTATTTACCTTCGTTAATAGTAATTACCTTTACCAGACGTCGAACCACTTGTCGTTTCACATTACAGCGTCAAACCGATTAAACGAAGCCCTTGCCTTTTCACTGGCGGTGCTAAGCTAGAAATCTTCTATAAATAGAGGCCTAGGGCTTCATTATTTTCACTTAATTCATTCAAGCTATAGAGAGAGAAAGTATAGAGAGAATAAGAGAAAGAAGAAGAGTATTTTATTCTTACTTCTTCTGCGATATTCAATCTCCTACCAAATGTAAGGGGTGTTATTCTTTCTTATTCATGAAGAGAAGGCTGTTGTTATTCCATTGCTTATTTATTACATTGGAATAACTTTTGTATCTGGCATTTTACCTATACTTGGTGACATTCTTCTATTATTACATTGGAACATCACATCGTGTGTTTTACGGACTGGTTAAAATCTTTATTATTCTGTTGGAACATCACATGCGTGTGTTTTACGGACTGGTTAAAATCTTTATTATTACATTGGAATATCCTATCATGTGTTTTTACAGGATGCGGTTCCATCTTTATTATTACATTGGAACATCCCGCCGCTTGTGAATTTCACACGGATTCGTTCCGTTATTTATTATTACATTGGAATAACCTATCTGCATGTGATCTATCGCATGCATGGTGATTTCTTTTGTTATTCCATTCTTTATTATACCCCGATTGGTTAAAACTTTGACTTCTATACTCCATGAAATTAGTAGAATATCCTTGATATTTGCGTTTCATCCGATATCTTTTCATGGAAATATTCTTACGATCATTCTTGAATTTTACTCTACAAAAGCAAGATCGTGTTGATAATTTGGGACGTTAATAATTCTTGAACTTGTTTTATTGAATTCTTATATCATTGTCATCATCCTCATGTTTATATTTTTTTGAAAGTCATACGTGGCTGTAGTGCATAGATGGACTTGGTATGATTATGACCGAGAGACTATTCTTGTAATCATGACCGTAATGTTACAAATGATGTGATAAAAATCCTCGATGGTAGTAGTGCATTGATGGGCGAGTTGTTGGCATGATCATGACCATTAATGAATACACAAATATTCTTGGCCCGTAGTGCATGAATAATTGTGGTCGTGATACTAAAGAATATCCTTGGTCAGTAGTGCGAGGGGTGATTCGATGATGTGAAATATTTATTAAAATTTGAGTCTCATTTATAAAGCGATGATGAAAAACCTTTTAAAACCTAAAAGATAGTAGACTTTATTTTCTACTTGACTCTTTTAAATGGATTGCATATTCATTTGCAGATTAAACCGGTTGTCTATTGTATTTTATCGGTTTAACATTATTGAAGACTATTGATAATTTATTACGCATTATCTTAGTCATAATATTTCATTTGGGCTAGTTGAGCTCACCCTTTCTTTCACCTTTATTCTCTTGAGTGAAATGATAATATAAATTTGGGACGAGTCTGGGAAGCAGTGATGGTCACGAAGATAGCATTAGTAGTCCTCACTATTCAGTAAAATAGTGTGATAATAAGCTGTAATGAGGACTTTTTGTTTGAGTTTGTATAATATCTAGTAGCGATATTTGTATTTAAACTAACAGATTTATGTCGTATTGTACTGCTACAGTTATGTTAATAAGTTGTATTTAAATTACGTACCATGTAAGTGTCGACCCAAGATGGGTGATGTATACCTAATTTTGGGGGCGTCACGGTTTAGTATCGAGCTTAGGATATGATCCACGGCTAAGATGTGAGAATAGTACTAGGAGGGAGAGGCAGGGGAATACCTTCGCTAGTATGACCTACCTAAGTTTATGTGATATTTTATTGGTTGGTCGGAAGATAGGGATAATTTGTTACATGTCAATTAACCTTTTGTTTTGTGGCGATGTCGAAAATGACATCCGAGAATGTTGAGAATAGAATGGAGCGCGATGAGCGATTGTTGATTCACCACATATCAATAATCGAGGATAATGTGCATCGTGAAGGCGACAATCCTCGCGAAACAACAACACCGACCAAATGACGAATGATCAAATGTTCGAGGCTTTTACGCAATTTATCAACAATGAGCGAGAAAGCGACTCTCTGCCCAAAACGTGGGGTGGAAACACGGAAAACTCTCTCAAGGCCACCGCTAACAATTTAAGGAGCTGGGACCACCGGAGTTTAAGGGAGAGCAAAACCACTTACGGCGGAAGCATGGATAAAGCAGATTACCAAGATATTTGATGTCTTGGGATGCTCCGAGGAGCAAAAGGTTCCCTTCACGCCTTTATGTTGCGCGAGAGGCGGATTCTTGGTGGGAATCGGTAAAAGCGTACTCAACCAATTTATCTTGAAGATATCTTGGGAGAAGTTCCGGGAGTCATTCAACGACAAATACTTTCCGAAAGTATTCGCCACATGAAGGAGGTGGAGTTTATCAAGTTGGAACAAAACAATATGGCCGTGTCGCAACACGAGGCAAAATTTGCGGAGTTATCACGGTTTGTGTCCCACTTGGTGGATAATGAAAGAGAGAATGGGCGAATGTTTTTAAGAGGTTTGAAGTCGAGATACGTCAACATCTTATTTTCATAAACTGCTCAGGATGTTGTAAATAGGGCTCGATTAGTGGAGCGCGATAATGAGTCAACGAACTAAACTAAAAGAAGCGGTAAGCAAAATTATAATACCAATGAGAATAGTCATCGAGGCGGTGACAACAAGCGTGGAGGGAATCAACAGCCGGATATGGTAACCACTTCGGTGGTAATCGAGGCCAAAACAATAAGAATGGACATTTCAAGAAAAGGAGATTCAACAATGATGGAAAGACGTCAAGACCAAAGACCCATTGTTAAGGAAGGAGAAAGACCACCTATCATATGCTTCAAATGCGGAGAGAGAGACACATCATCGGTCAAAGCTACGTCATGTAGTCAAAGCATGTTATAATTGTGGAAGAGAAGGTCACTTAGCTCGATTTTTGTCGCATCAAGACAAATTCAAGCTAGGATGGAGGCACCAAAGGCCATCCCGAGAAAATTCAAAACCCAGTAGTGCAAGGGAGAGCATTTGTTGTGACCTCCCAAAGAGCAAGGAATCCGAATGAGGTCATCACGGGTAAGCTTATTATAAACTATAATGAAGTCTATACTTTATTTGATACCGGTTCTACCCATTCTTTTATTTCTCCTACTTGCGCTCATCGATTAAATTTGACTCCAGAGAAATTAGACTTTGACTTATCTGTGGAAACTCCGTTGGGAGAAACCTTCATTACATCCACTTCGTTTATAAGTCTTGTTTGGTTCAAATCGGTACCCTCACATTACTCGTCGATCTTATTTCATTAAAAATACTTGCATTTGGCGTGATTCTAGGATTGATTGGTTAACTACTTATCATGCAAAAATTGATTGTTTTCGTAAGGTTGTTAGCTTTCATATTCCTAATCAACCTATTATGCGAATTCAAACGACCAAACCATTAAAATCAATCACGGTCATCTCAAGCCATAAAGCTATTCGTTTATTGAAAAGCGGATGTCAAGCTTTCTTAGCTCATGTCACGATTTAAATAAAAATAAATCGCGTTTTAAACGATATTCCTATTGTTAATAAATTTCCTGACGTATTCCCCGAAGAACTTCCTGGCCTACCCCCAGAGCGTGAAATTGAATTTTGTATCGACCTTGAACCCGGTACAAAACCTATTTCCAAAGCCCCATATCGAATGGCTCCTATTGAACTTCAGGAGTTAAAGACCCAACTGCAGGAATTGTTAGACATTGGCTTTATCCGTCCTAGTACTTCTCCTTGGGGTGCTCCTATTCTATTCGTGAAGAAGAAAGATGGGAGTATGCGACTTTGTATTGATTATCGGGAGTTGAATCACGTCACCATCAAAAATAGGTATCCATTGCCACGTATTGATGACCTGTTTGACCAGTTGCAAGGAGCCAAATTCTTTTCAAAGATTGATCTTCGTTAGGATATCACCAATTGAAGATTAGAATCACCGTGACATTCCAAAGACGGCTTTTCGAACTCAGATGCGGGCATTATGAATTCTAGTCATGTCCTTTGGATTGACTAATGCTCCCTCTTTGCCTTCATGGATATGATGAACCAAGTATTCAAGGAATATTTAGATCACTTTGTGGTCGTCTTTATTGATGACATCCTTATTTATTCCAAAAGCCGTGAAGATCATGAGCAACACTTGAGGTCGACACTCCAAAAGCTTCGTGAATATAAGCTTTATGCCAAGTTGAAGAAATGCGAGTTCGTCAAGAAGTAGCATTCCTTGGGGCACGTGGTATCAAGTCATGGAATATCATTGACCCAAAGAAAGATTGAAGCTATTCAAAAGTGGGAACAACCTAAATCGATGATCGAAAGCACGTAGCTTTCTCGGTTTATTTGGTTATTATCGGAGATTCGTGGAAGGATTTTCTCGAATCGCTATTCCATCGACTCGGTGACTTCGGAAAGATACAAAGTTCGGTTGGAGCGAAGAATGTGAGAAGAGTTTTCAAGAACTCAAGAGGAGACTTATTTCAAAGACTGTTCGACAATACCATCTGCCTCGAGAGGATTTGTCATCTGATGATGCTTTGAGCAAAGGGTTGGGATGTGTTCTCATGCAACGTGGAAAAGTAATAGCTTTATGCCTCATGACAACTCAAAGAATATGAGAGGAATTATCCTACTCATGATCTAGAGTAGCGGTACCATTGTATCTTGCACTTAAAATTTGGAGGCATTACTTGTATGGGGAGAAAGTGGAGATCTTTACGGATCATAAAAGCCTCAAATATTTCTTCACTCAAAAGGAACTCAACATGCGACAACGACGTTGGCTTGAAGCTCATTGAAAGATTATGATCATACCATCCAATACCATCTCGAAAAGCGAGCGTGGTATGACGCGCGCATTGAGTAGAAAATCATATGCAAGTACGAGTGCGATATTGTCAACGCAAAGGCCCATTTTGTGTGACTTGCAAAGGATGGAGATAGAATTAAAGACTCCAGGGACGCATGTGATGATAGCGAGTATACGAGTAGAACCGACTTTAATTGATAAAGTTAAAAGTCGCTCAAGCTACTGGACACTGGAGTCGATGCATTATGAGGAAGAAAGTGCAAGAAGGTGCTATCTTGGGAAGCAAGAATCGATGAAGAAGGAATACTTCGAGTCAACTCCAGACTTTGTGTTCCTAACGACCTTGATTTAAAGTATAATATCATGATGGAGGCACACAACACACCATTTGCAATCCATCCTGGGAGTACCAAAATGTATCATGATATTCGTCATACATTTTGGTGGAGCAATATGAAGAGAGAGATAATATTGTTTATCTCAAGGTGTCTAACTTGTCAACGAGTTAAAGCGGAGCATCAAGTACCAAAAGGTCCATTGCAACCACTTGAAATTCCGAATGGAAGTGGGAGCACATTACCATGGATTTTCGTTCGGTCTTCCTAAGGTTTCTCAAGGCATTGATGCGATTTGGGTCATTGTTGATAGGTTGACCAAGTCCGCTTCATTTCTTACCGATACGAGAAACTTATACACTTGAACGCCTTGCTCAGATGTACATAAACGAGATTGTAAGATCGCATGGTATCTGCAGTATCCATAGTTTCGATCGAGACCCAAGATTCACTTCACGATTTTGGGTTAGTTTGCAAAAAGCTATGGGCGCAGACTTACGATTTAGCTCGGGCATATCATCCTCAGACGGACGGACAATCGGAGAGGACTATTCAAACTCTTGAAGATCTATTAAGACTCTGTGTCCTTGATTTCAAGGGAGTTGGGACAAGTTCTTACCATTGGTGGAGTTTTCCTACAACAACAGCTTATCGTTAAGTATTGGCATGGCTCCATTCAAGCGTTGTATGGAAGAAAGTGTCGTTCCAAGATATCTTTGGGATGAGGTGGGTGAAGCAACGTTGTTGGGACCGGAGTTAGTACGTATGACTACGGAAAAGATTCAAACGATCCGGCAACGTATAAAAACCTCACAAAATCGATAAAAGAGTTAGGCCGATCTTCATCGAAAGGACGTGGAATTCGATATAGGAGATCATGTGTTGTTAAGAGTTGCTCCATGGAAAGGAGTTACAAGATTTGGAAAGAGAGGAAAACTTAACCCTCGATTCATCGGTCCATTTTAATCCTCGATCGAGTAGGAAGCTGGCCTATAGACTCGCTTTTACCGCCAAATATGTCTCGTGTTCATAACGTTTTTCACATATCTATGTTACGTAAATATGTGAAAGACCGAACCATATTATTGAGTTAGAACCGGACGAAATAGCGGAAGATTTGACGTATGAAGAGGTTCTGTTCAAATTTTGGATAAGAAGGAACATATTCTACGCCCAAGGTTATACCTCAAGTCAAAGTTTTGTGGAGGAACCACGATGTTGAGGAAATGACTGGGAGTTAGAATCGAAATGAAATCAAGGTATCCTTACCTCTTCGACATACCAGTATCGTACCCTAATTTCGAGGGCTTAAATTTCATAAGAAGGGAGGTTGTAAGACCCTGACTTTTATAAATAAAGATGAATTTTTCTATAAATATTATTTTTGAATATTATGGAATAAATTTGATATAATGTTATAGTTGTGGGTAATATTTATAAATTTTGCAAAGTATGCAAGTTGTTATAAAATATTCGTTTGTCTGGGGAATATTCTTTTTGTTAGGGAATATTCGCACTAATGGCTCAATCATTGGTGGACCCCAATAATGTAATTATTGTCGGATTGAGAAAACGACAAAAATATTTTATAAAAATAACTACGGAGGTGTTACCGTTAAAACTGTTGAACTACCCGGTGGTAAAGAAATGCGATGTCTGGCGAGTCAGACAAAGTAGACACTACAGTATTGATTATTGATGCTTACGTGAGAAGTCACTCATTTATGCTCAATTATTGCTACACGAGATTCTTTGATCATATCTCTTATATTATTGATTCAATTATTGTCACAAAGATCATCTCGTATAATATGTTATAGTATTAAATCAATAATTGAGACGACAAGTTATAAATGATTAATAATTGTTGAAAGATTAAATATGTGTTGATGAAAAAAAATGATTTGTGGTAAGTTTGATTATTTTATGGGGGGCTCATATGTCATCATCTAAGAGTCTCTTCGTCAATAGTAATTACCCTTGTCAATAGTATTTACCTTCGTTAATAGTAATTACCTTTACCAGACGTCGAACCACTTGTCGTTTCACATACAAAGCGCCAAACCAAACAATCGAGCCACTTGCCTTTTCACACTAAGCGGTGCTAAGCTAGAAATCTTCTATAAATAGAGGCCTAGGGCTTCATTATTTTTCACTTAATTCATTCAAGCTATAGAGAGAAAGTATAGAGAGAATAAGAGAGAAAGAAGAAGAGTATTTTGTTACTACACTTCGCCGCAAAGATTCAATCTCCTACCAAATGTAAGGGGTGTTATTCTTTCTTATTCATGAAGAGAACTGTTGTTATTCCATTTCTTATTTATTACATTGGAATAACTCGATATGTGCAGTTTACCTATACTTGGTGACATTCTTCTATTATTCTCATTGGAACATCCTGTGCATGTGTTTTACAGGACCTGGTTAAAATCTTTATTATTCTCATTGGAACATCCATGCATGTGTTTTACACCGGACTCGGTTAAAATCTTTTATTATTCTGTTGGAATATCCTATCTCGTGTGTTTTACAGGATCTGGTTCCATCTTTATTATTACGTTGGAACATCCCGCCGATTGTGAATTTCACCGACTTCGGTTCCGTTATTTATTATACATTGGAATAACCTATCTCGTCTTGATCTATCGCATGCATGGTGATTTCTTTTGTTATTCCATTCTTTATTATACCCAAATTGGTTAAAACTTTGACTTCTATACTCCATGAAATTAGTAGAATATCCTTGATATTTGCGTTTCATCGAAGATCTTTTCATGGAAATATTCTTCCGATCATTCTTGAATTTTACTCTACAAAACAAAGATCATGTTGATAATTTGGACGTTAATAATTCTTGAACTTGTTTTATTGAATTCTTATATCATTGTCATCATCCTCATGTTTATATTTTTTGAAAGTCATCTCGGGCCAGTAGTGCATAGATGGACTTGGTATGATTATGACGAGAGACTATTCGGTGTAATCATGACCGTAATGTTACAAATGATGTGATAAAATCCTCAATTGGTAGTAGTGCATTGATGGACCGATTGTTGGCATGATCATGACCATTAATGAATACACAAATATTCTTGGCCCGTAGTGCATGAATAATTGTGGTCGTGATACTAAAGAATATCCTTGGCCGTAGTGTGAGGGTGATTCGATGATGTGAAATATTTATTAAAATTTGAGTCTCGGCTATAAACAAATGATGAAAAACCTTTAAAACCTAAAAGATAGTAGACTTTTATTTTCTACTTGACTCTTTTAAATGGATTGCATATTCAGCCGCAGCTTAAACCGGTTGTCTATTGTATTTTATCGGTTTAACATTATTGAAGACTATTGATAATTTATTACGCATTATCTTAGTCATAATATTTCTTACTAGGCTAGTTGAGCTCACCCTTTCTTTCACCGTTCTCTTGTGAAATGATAATATAAATGGGATTTAGAGTGGGAAACGACTGCAATTTTGAGGTTTAGAGTAATATAGCTGGGACCAGTTCTCTTCGGTAAGGTTTAGAGTGCTTTGAACTCTGATGTTTTTTAGTTTTGTTAGGATACTGCAATTTTGTATCGTAAGAGAATTGGTCACAGAATTCTCCTTTCTCATGTCTTTTAGTGAGATTCTGTTGTTAAATTAATTGTTGGAGTTTCATATCATTACACAACGATAATCCTTCCTCAATAATTACTGAAATAAGATGGCCATAAGAATACTTGTCGTAAGGGATACTCATGCGATCATGTTTATCTCTTAATTTTTTACGGACCTTTTCAGCAAAGAAAGTAGGGAGACCATCTATAAATTTGGCCTTCCAATGTTCCTTTGTTAAGATCGACCTTTGCATGACTTTCATGAGAAAGACATCCTTATACCACCTAAAATGGGTTAAGGAGGGGGCAGCGAAGGTTCCGTAAAAGTTCTACTTCTATCAAGATTCATAAGTCCCGGTCCAACAAAATGGTGGAGGGCTGCTTGAACTAAAGTGTAACAAAGCGCCTTCCTTTACGGTTAGAAGCCTAGTAATAGGATCAATTTCTTCTTTGTAGGCTTCAAGAACTTCATTCTCTGTTTATCATTTAACATATTATCCCACCATCCTTTAAGAATGCCGGTGAAGCCATTAACTAAAAAACGGCAGATCTGGTGATCAGTATTATCATTCTATTTACAGACAGTTGCATACATCATGATATGATGGATGGTTTCGAATATTTGATATTCTATTTTCCCATCAATATTCCATTCATAGATGGTTTTTACATGATAGGATTTTTGAGAATGAAGAAAGTCTTCTTCATACGAGATATATCTGAGGGGTAGGTCTAGGTAATAATACCTCACCGGGTCCGAGATAAAGCCATACGATTTATGGGTTTTTATCGTGAAGTAGTTTTATTAATATTTTGAATTTCCTGAAAATTATTCTGGATTTCTAAAATATTAATGGGAGAAAAAGAATCAGAATCTTCTTCATTATCAGTATTAGAATTACTGGTTTGTGAAGAGGGCTGTCCAGACATCATATTGATCTGGGAAGTGGAAGCATGAGTAAGGTTTAAATCTTTCATTTTATTTAAAAGATTTTCAATGAACTCATTTTCGGTCTTAGAAGATTTCATTTTAAAATTATTAACTTCTAAGGGTGGTTTAACGGTTACAGGTTGGAGATCAAGTTTCTGGGGAGTAATTTGACAGTTATCATTGATATGATGAATTTGTTCTTCTATCCTGGTTAACTGTTTTCCTACAGTTTGAAGAAATAAATTTGTATAATTATTCTGTTTAGACAAGGGTAAAATGTCTTTTATTTTAACATCATCATGTTGACGAGGTAATTCAGTAATATCAACATAAGGATTAATAACCAAAGGTTTCAGGTTTTCATTACCTGGGCTAAGTTCAAGGGACTTAGGAGGTGGATGAATAGATTGAATAACATTACCATTAGTGGTAATCCAGTCCTTTTGGATTCCTGTTAATACATTTAGTTGACTTTTATCGTAAAGGTCTGATTTAGAAGCAAAATCATAATACCATTTAACAAATGATAAAATACATTGGTTCTTGTCCAGATAAGTATAAAAATCAAATTTTATTTCATTAATCTATTATCTTTATTACGATTCTTGAAATACCAATTTCTAAAATTTCATTATTTATCTGCGCATGAACTCCTGGTTTAAATATTGACGAATTTTACTTTTTGGGGAAAAATCCATTAACATTCAAAATTCATATCACTAGCAGTTGGACTGTAAGGTCTTCTGTTTAGAGTATTTGTTTCATATATACCATGAGGTATTTGATTTTCAGAAATATGAATTCCTCTGATTAGGTCTTCATTTTTGATAGACTCATTACTAAGATTCTTAGATTCTTGAAAAATAGATTCTAAGGGTCGGATACGCATCGCTCAGATAATTCAGGGAGATCAATATTATAAGGAATACTGTTATTAACAGACCGGCTTCGGGTAAAAGGCCTTTGGAATTTTAAGTAAACATTTCCGTTACTGGTTTGGACAACATCTTCAATAGATTGTCTAATTATAGGTCTGGTTGGAACGGCGTTATTAATTTGCCATTGCTTTGGGAAAGTTATTTCTTCCCAAGGAATCATTCAGGAATAGCCACTGACCGCTAAAAGATTAGTGTCAATTAGGACAAGTATGTCCTTGTTGACTTTTGTTTCTGATATAGGATTTAAAGTAGTTAATACTTTAAGATGAATACGGAATAATATGGCAAAAGGAGGAGATCCTGGTTGATACTCATAGCCATGAGATATAATTCTCATTTCTAAAACTTTTGACAAATTATTATCAGTTAAAGCAACGCTTAAGTTCGGATAAATATTAAAATAAAGCTGGTCCATGAACAAGACTAGTTTCAATAGCACCCATTAGGGAGGCTTTCCGATTCGAGGACACCTACCATCTCTAAGTGTGCATTGAATACTGGTATTTTGGCCAAGTAAAGTTAAAGGTTTAAAAGCTACTTGGACAAGTCCTATATGAACATATTTATATTTTTGGAAAAAGGGATATAAATCTTCAATATGCAATAAATATAATATTTCATCATTATTCTGTAAAGGAACAGCATGTTCAAAGGTTTTAATAATCCTTTTGCTGAGAAAATCAAAGGTTCCAATTTTATAAATAGTTTCTGGTTTGATTTTAGGAAGAGTCCACTTGTCAAGGGCTTCTTTAACATCCTGATAGGCAATAAGTTCAGTTGCTTCCAAAGTAGAAGCTGAAGTATTGGCTACTGTTGTTACAGATGAGGTGGAAAAATCAGTCATTTTTCAAAGTGATTATATATGCATAATTTATGAGTAACATATTGATTAATATGACAATAAACTCATCATGGCTCTGATACCAAAGGAGGAGAGGATCGTATGTTAAATGATAAGTCTTCTTCTGCACTTGATTCTGAATCACTGCTGGATAAACAATTAAGAATTTTTTGTTGAATGTCTTCATCAAGGGACATTTCATTTAGTTTCTGTTTTAATTTTGATTTACATTTATTAGCAAAATGTCCTGTTTTACCACATTTATAACACTGGACTTTAGATTTGTCCTTTTTACTGATCCTTCTTTTCTTAGAAGTTTTTTTAGGGGTTTTGTTTTTGGATTTCATTGAAGAACGTCTTCGGTAAGGTTTAGAGTGCTTTGAACTCTGATGTTTTTTAGTTTTGTTAGGATACTGCAATTTTGTATCGTAAGAGAATTGGTCACAGAATTCTCCTATCTCATGTCTTTTAGTGAGATTCTGTTGTTTCATTAATTGTTGGAGTTTCATATCATTACACAACGATAATCCTTCCTCAATAATTACTGAAATAAGATGGCCATAAGAATACTGGTCGTAAGGGATACTCATGCGATCATGTTTATCTCTTAATTTTTTACGGACCTTTTCAGCAAAGAAAGTAGGGAGACCATCTATAAATTTGGCCTTCCAATGTTCACTGTTAGCATCTGACCTTTGCATGACTTTCATGAGAAAGACATCCTTATACCACCTAAAATGGGTTAAGGAGGGGCAACGAAGGTTCTGTAAAAGTTCTCTACTTCTATCAGTATTCATAAGTCCTGGTCCAACAAAATGGTGGAGGACTGCTTGAACTAAAGTGTAACAAGCGTCTTCCTTTCTGGTTAGAAGCCTAGTAATAGGATCAATTTCTTCTTTGTAGGCTTGAAGAACTTCTGTTCTCTGTTTATCATTTAACATATTATCCCACCATCCTTTAAGAATGCCAGTGAAGCCATTAACTAAAAAACGGCAGATCTGGTGATCGGTATTATCATTCTGTTTACAGACAGTTGCATACATCATGATATGATGGATGGTTTCGAATATTTGATATTCTGTTTTCCCATCAATATTCCATTCATAGATGGTTTTTCCATGATAGGATTTTTGAGAATGAAGAAAGTCTTTTTCATACTGAGAATATCACGAGGGTAGGTCTAGGTAATAATACCTACTGGGTCCGAGATAAAGCCATACGATTTATGGGTTTTTATTGTAAGTAGTTTTATTAATATTTTGAATTTCCTAAAATTATTACGTATTTCTAAAATATTAATGGGAGAAAAGAATCGAGAATCTTCTTCATTATCGATGATTAGAATTCTTTGGTTTGTGAAGAGGTTCGTCCGGACATCATATTGATCTGGGAAGTGGAAGCATGAGTAAGGTTTAAATCTTTCATTTTATTTAAAAGATTTTCAATGAACTCATTTTCGGTCTTAGAAGATTTCATTTTAAAATTATTAACTTCTAAGGGTGGTTCAACGGTTACAGGTTGGAGATCAAGTTTCTGGGGAGTAATTTGACAGTTATCATTGATATGATGAATTTGTTCTTCTATCCTGGTTAACTGTTTTCCTACAGTTTGAAGAAATAAATTTGTATAATTATTCTATTTAGACAAGGGTAAAATGTCTTTTATTTTAACATCATCATGTTGACGAGGTAATTCAGTAATATCAACATAAGGATTAATAACCAAAGGTTTCAGGTTTTCATTACCTGGGCTAAGTTCAAGGGACTTAGGAGGTGGATGAATAGATTGAATAACATTACCATTAGTGGTAATCCAGTCCTTTTGGATTCCTGTTAATACATTTAGTTGACTTTTATCGTAAAGGTCTGATTTAGAAGCAAAATCATAATACCATTTAACAAATGATAAAATACATTGGTTCTTGTCCAGATAAGTATAAAAATCAAATTTTATTTCTGTTAATCTATTACTGTTATGATTCTTGAAATACCAATTTCTAAAATTCTGTTATTTATCCTGCATAAACTCCTGGTTTAAATATTGATTTAATTTTTTTTTTGGGAAAAATCCATTAACATTGAAATTCATATCACTAGCAATTGAATTTGTAAGGTCTTACATTTAGAGTATTTGTTTCATATATACCATGAGGTATTTGATTTTCAGAAATATGAATTCCTCTGATTAGGTCTTCATTTTTGATAGACTCATTACTAAGATTCTTAGATTCTTGAAAAATAGATTCTAAGGGGTCAGACACAGACTGTCTAGATAATTCAGGGAGATCAATATTATAAGGAATACTGTTATTAACAGACCGGCTTCGGGTAAAAGGCCTTTGGAATTTTAAGTAAACATTTCCGTTACTGGTTTGGACAACATCTTCAATAGATTGTCTAATTATAGGTCTGGTTGGAACGGCGTTATTAATTTGCCATTGCTTTGGGAAAGTTATTTCTTCCCAAGGAATCATTCTGGGAATAGCCACTTGACTGCTAAAAAGATTAGTGTCAATTAGGACAGTATGTCCTTGTTGACTTTGTTTCCTGATATAGGGATTTAAAGTAGTTAATACTTTAAGATGAATACGGAATAATATGGCAAAAGGAGGAGATCCTGGTAGATACTCATAGCCATGAGATATAATTCTCATTTCTAAAACTTTTGACAAATTATTATCAGTTAAAGCAACGCTTAAGTTCGGATAAATATTAAAATAAACTGGTCCATGAACAAGACTAGTTTCAATAGCACCCATTAGGGAGGCTTTCCAGTTCAGACACCTACCATCTCTAAGTGTGCATTGAATACTGGTATTTTGGCCAAGTAAAGTTAAAGGTTTAAAAGCTACTTGGACAAGTCCTATATGAACATATTTATATTTTTGCAAAAAGGGATATAAATCTTCAATATGCAATAAATATAATATTTCATCATTATTCTGTAAAGGAACAGCATGTTCAAAGGTTTTAATAATCCTTTTGCTGAGAAAATCAAAGGTTCCAATTTTATAAATAGTTTCTGGTTTGATTTTGGAAGAGTCCACTCATGTCAAGGGCTTCTTTAACATCCCGATAGCAATAAGTTGATTGCTTCCAAAGTAGAAAATTTGAAGTATTAGCTCTGTTATTCTGAGATGAGGTGGAAAAATCGATCATTTTCAAAGTGATTATATATGCATAATTTATGAGTAACATATTGATTAATATGACAATAAACTCATCATGGCTCGATACCAAAGGAGGAGAGGATCGTATGTTAAATGATAAGTCTTCTTACGCACTTGATTACGAATCAACTTCTTTGGATAAACAATTAAAATTTTTTGTTGAATGTCTTCATCGAGGACATTTCATTTAGTTTACATTTTAATTTTGATTTACATTTATTAGCAAAATGTCTGTTTTACCACATTTATAACCTTTGGACTTTAGATTTGTCCTTTTCTTGATCCTTCTTTTCTTAGAAGTTTTTTAGGGGTTTTGTTTTGGATTTCATTGAAGAAGCGTCTTGATGAGGTTTAGAGTGCTTTGAACTACGATGTTTTTAGTTTTGTTAGGATCTTGCAATTTTGTATCGTAAGAGAATTGGTGAGAATTCTCTATCTCGTGTCTTTTAGTGAGATTACATTGTTTCATTAATTGTTGGAGTTTCATATCATTACACAACGATAATCCTTCCTCGATAATTCTTGAAATAAGATGGCCGTAAGAATCTTTGGTCGTAAAGGGATACTAAATGCGATCATGTTTATCTCTTAATTTTTACGGACCTTTTTAAATGAAAAGAAAGTAGGGAGACCATCTATAAATTTGGCCTTCGATGTTCCTTTATTAGCATCGACCTTTGCATGACTTTCATGAGAAAGACATCCTTATACCACCTAAAATGGGTTAAGGAGGGGCGAAGGTTACGTAAAAGTTCTCTACTTCTATCGGTATTCATAAGTCTGGTCCAACAAAATGGTGGAGGGCTTGAACTAAAGTGTAACAAGCGTCTTCCTTTACGGTTGAAGCCTAGTAATAGGATCAATTTCTTCTTTGTAGAAGCTTGAAGAACACATTCTCTGTTTATCATTTAACATATTATCCCACCATCCTTTAAGAATGCCGTGAAGCCATTAACTAAAAAGCGGCGGATCTGGTGATCGGTATTATCATTACATTTTTAGACGGTTGCATACGTCATGATATGATGGATGGTTTGAATATTGATATTACATTTTCCCATCGATATTCCATTCGTAGATGGTTTTTTCCATGATAGGATTTTTTGAGAATGAAGAAAGTCTTTTTCATACGAGAATATCACGAGGGGTAGAGTCTGAGGTAATAATACCCTCTGGGTCGAGATAAAGCCATACGATTTATGGGTTTTTCTTTGTAAGTAGTTTTATTAATATTTTGAATTTCCTAAAATTATTACGTATTTCTAAAATATTAATGGGAGAAAAGAATCGAGAATCTTCTTCATTATCGGTATTAAATTCTTGGTTTGTGAAAATTTGTCGAACATCGTATTGATGCGGGAAGTGGAAGCATGAGTAAGGTTTAAATCTTTCATTTTATTTAAAGATTTTCAATGAACTCATTTTAGGTCTTAGAAGATTTCATTTAAAATTATTAACTTCTTCTTATTTTTTAGGGGTTTTGTTTTTGGATTTCCTTTGAACTTTTTTTTAGTTTTGTTAGGATCGCAATTTTGAAAGAGAATTGGTCGCGAAATGCCTTCCTCGATAATTCTTTGAAATAAGATGGCCGTAAGAATCTTTGGTAAAAGGGATACTGACCTTTTTGACAAAAGAAAGTAGGAGACAATTTTAGGAGAGGCGAAGGTTAAAAGTTCCTTAAGTCTGGTCCAAAATATTAACATCTTCGCTTTATTTATATTTTTCTTCTTTGTGAAGGCAAAACACATTCTCTGTTTATCATTTAACATATTATCCACCATCCTTTAAGATATAACTAAAAAGCGGCGGATCTCAATATTACATTTCTGAATTTTATGATGGATGGTTTGAATATTGATACATTTTTCCACAACTATAATGGTTTTTTCATTATTTTTTGATGAAGAAAGTCAAATTCACGAGGGGGTATTGAGGTAATAATACCCTCTTTGGGTCGATAATATTTATGGGTTTTTCAAAAATAATATTTATATTTCTAAAATATTAATGAAAAAGAATCTTTCTTCATTATCGTTATTAAATTCTTTGGTTTGTGAAGAGGCAAACATCATATTGTACGGGAAGTGGAAGCATTTTTAAACCTTTAAAAAGATTTTCTTTTTTCGGTCTTAGAAGATTTCTTTTAAAATTATTAACTTCTAAGGGTGGTTCCAGTTCTGAAATACGGGAGTAATTTGGCGGATTATCATTGATTGATGAATTTGTTCAATGCTTGTTTTCCTACATTTGAAGAAATAAATTTGTATAATTATTACATTTAGAGATGTCTTTTATTTTAACATCATCATGTAGGTGATGTAATATCGGCATAAGGATTAATAACCAAAGAAAAAGCTTAGGAGGTGGATGAATAGATTGAATAACTCCATTAGTGGTAATCTCCTTTTAGTTCACATTAATACATTTAGGACTTTTTATCGTAAAGATTACTTTATCATAATACCATTTAACAAATGATTGGTTCTTGTCGGAGTATAAAAATCTTTTATTTACATTAATCTATTCTTGTTATGATTCTTGAAATACCGATTTCTAAAATTACATTATTTATCTGCATAAACTCTGAAATATTGGCCATTTTATTTTAAAAATATTTAAACTTGAAGCTTACATTTAGAGTATTTGTTTCATTATACCATGATTTTGAAAATATGAATTCCTCGATAGGTCTTCATAATTTGTCAATTCTTGAAAAATAGTGAAATGAAATTATATCTTTGTTGATTAACATGGGTAAAAGGCCTTTGGATTTTAAGTAAACATTTAAGATTCTTGGTTTGGATCTATAGATTGTCTAATTATAGATGCAGATTATTAATTTGCTCTTTGGGAAGTTATTTCCGAGGAATTTAGAATAGCCATTGTAAAAAGATTATTCAATTAGATTCCTTGTTGATTTGTTTCTTAAATTTAAAGTATTAACTAAGATGAATACTTTAAAAGGAGGAGATCTGGTAGATACCTATATCATTTCTAAAACTTTTGAAAATTATTATCGAAAAAGTTAAGTTAGGATAAATATTAAAATAAGCTGGTCCAACAAGGACATTCCACTAATCTCTAAAGATTGAATCATTTTGGCTAATTAAAGGTTTAAAAATTACTTGGACCAAGTTAGCATATTTATATTTTTGCAAGGATATAAATCTTGTTATTCCTGTAATTATATCAAATTTATTCCATAATATTCAAAATAATATTTATAGATTCCTCTTTTAAACCTTTAACTTTCTTGGGAAAAATAACTTTCCCAAAGCAATGGCAAATTAATAACGCTGCTCCACCAGACTCTATAATTAGAGAAGATGAATGCTTTTAATATCGATTCATCACAATGTCAGGTGCTATTTTTCAAGAATCTAAGAATCTTAGTAATGAGTCTATCAAAATGATAATCAGTGGTATATATGAAACAAATACTCCAAATGAAGACCTTAAATTCAACCGCTTATGAATTTTGAATGTTAAATTTAAAAAGTAGAGTTCACTTGCATGTCAAAGAATAGATTAATGTAAATTTTTTTATACTTATCCGGACAAGAACCAATGATTTTATCATTCGTTAAATGGTATTATGATTAAATCGCAACGATAATATAAATGTATCAGAATCTAAAAGGATTACCACTAATGGTAATGTTATTCAATCTATTCATCCACCTCCTAAGTCCTCGATTATGTTGAAATGGTTATTAATCCTTAAAGATGATTTAAAATAAAAGACATTTTAAGGAGAGAGCTAACTGTGAAAGAGAAGAAATTAAAACTTGAAACTCAGAACCAAATAGAAGTTAATAATTTTAAAATGAAATCTTCTAAAATGAGTTCATTGAAAATCTTTTAAATAAAATGAAAGATTTAAAAAACTTCCCGTATCAATATGAAAAAAACCAAGAATTTAATAATAAAAGAAGACTCGATTCTTTTTCTCCCATTAATATTTTAGAAATCCGTAAATTTTCAAGAAATTCAAAATATTAATAAAACCACTAAAAGAAAAACCCATAAATCGAATCTCGACCCAAAGAGGTATTATTACCCTAGATATCAGGATAAGACTTTCATTCTCAAATCCTATCATGAAAAACCATCTATGAATGGAATATCGATGAAATGTTCAAATATTCAAACCATTTATTGAAAAATTAAAAAAAATGAAAACTTTTGTAGTTAAAATTCTTAAAGAATAATATGTTAAATGATAAACAGAGAATGTGTTCTTCAAGCCTACACCTAACTAGTCTAATAAAGGAAGACGCTTACACTTTAGAATCCACCATTACCAGACTCTTTAGAGAACCGTAACCTTTTTCTCCTTAACCCATTTTAGGTGGTATAAGGATGTCTTTCTTTAAAGTCGATATTAACTTGAAGGCCAAATTGATGGTCTCCTATTAAAAGGTCATTAAGAGGATCGCATTTATATCCCTTATAAAGATTCTTACGGCCATTTAAAAGAATTATCGAGGAAGGATTATCCTTTAATGAAACAATGTAATCTCACTAAAAGACAGATAGAGAATTTTTATTGATACAAAACAAGATATAAAAAACATCGTGTTCAAAGGACGTTAAAGAAATCTTAAAACTTCTAAGATCTAAAAGGACAAATCTAAAGTGGTTATAAATGTGGTAAAAGACATTTTGCTAATAAATGTAAATCAAAAATTAAAACAAAAACTAAAAATGAAATATTTCAACTAATTGTCTGCAATTAATCAAGAAGAAGATCAAATCTATTCTAACTGATGAGTCTATATGTCAAGTATTACAAGATACCCATCAATGCTCAATAATCCAAAAGTCCTTCTCGAGGTAATGTATCAAAGGTCCTTTGTTTCTTCCACGTAACATTACCTTTCAATGTTTCTACTTATACTATTCGTATCTTATGATGAAATCCAAATAAAGCAATTATATCATTGTTATTATTTTCAAGACTTGAAAATATTAAAGACAAGATAATAATACTTCCTCTAAAATATTCTTTGATAAATTAGCCTATCTAATAATCAAGTAGTCTTCCAAAAATGGTATATCGTAATTACTTTGTTATTAAACCGATTTTATTATTAAAGATGCTAGAAAACATTCCAGAAGGGTTAATCCCTACTAAATACTGTAAAACCACTCAATGTACATGAATATTAAATACAAGTATTTTAATCAGAATCAAGGTACCTATTCATACGTATCACTTTTCGCCTTTTAATGCCTATTTCTAAAATTGATGCTTTAGGAATTCATACCACTAACAATGCATATATTGTTTTAGCGAATTCATAATGTAATCAGATACAAAAGAGTTAAATCAAGTTGAAACATGATTTATTCTAAAGAAAAAGCAGTTAATTTTATTCAAAAAGAAATAAAATTTCTTACTACGATGAGAATTTTACAACCTTCTTTACGGGACAAGATAAAATTGATCTATAAGACTCTTCAAACTGAAATTTGTAGTGATGTTCCAAATGCAGCAGGAAGAAGCATATTATTTCTCTTCCTTATGTCCCTAATTACAATGAGAAAAATATTCCTACTAAGTCTCGAAAAATGAAAAGGAATATTTACTTCTTTCAAAATCGAAATTGAGTCCCTTAAAAGCGAGAAAAATTGATAAAACCTAGTACTTCTCCTTGCGACTTTTTTATGTCGATAAAAATTAGAAATTGAACGAGGAACTCCTAGACTCGTATTAATTATAAACCGCTTAATGAAGCCCTTGATGGATTAGATATCCAATCCCAAATAAAAGGACCTTCTTTCATGATGCCACTATTTTCTCTAAATTTGACATGAAATTAGGATTTTGGTAGATACAAATTAGAGAACGGGATACTTATAAAAGCCGCTTAACTTTTGGTCATTATGAATGGAATGTTCTTCCATTTGGTGTCAAAATGGACTTTCAATTTCAAATATATCATGAATGATATTTTTAATCCCTTTATGAATTTATTATCTGTTATATTGATGATGTTTTAATTTTCTTCATCCATAACCAGATTATTTAAAAAAAAAAAAAAAAAAAAAAAAAAAAAAAAAAAAAAAAAAAAAAAAAAAAAAAAAAAAAAAAAAAAAAAAAAAAAAAAAAAAAAAAAAAAAAAAAAAAAAAAAAAAAAAAAAAAAAAAAAAAAAAAAAAAAAAAAAAAAAAAAAAAAAAAAAAAAAAAAAAAAAAAAAAAAAAAAAAAAAAAAAAAAAAAAAAAAAAAAAAAAAAAAAAAAAAAAAAAAAAAAAAAAAAAAAAAAAAAAAAAAAAAAAAAAAAAAAAAAAAAAAAAAAAAATCAGCTGGATATTAAACATTTAAATATTTTTGGGATCAAAATGTTATCATAAAAAGCCATGGTTTGGTTGGAGGACCCGATTTCAAGGAAGGCAAAGTTAAAATGAAACTTTTCCAAACTAAAATCGTGAGAGAAATTTCTTGAACAAAAACCCTAATATTTTCAATGAAATCAAAACAATCTGAACTATAATTCCAATGACAAGATGATTCGAATTTGCATCCAAATTTCAAGTAGTCAAAATGAATATGTCTAAATTAAAGTTATTAACCATGGGCCCCGTACCGGGGAAGGTTACAAAGATTTTTTAGGGTCTGGTGGAAGTCTTAATTATATTTTGTTTACCACTTCTTTTGTCCTTATCTAGAATTTTTACGAATCTTTCTAAAATTGATACTTTAGGAATTATTCAACCACTCTTAACAACGAGACATATTGTTTTGAATTCGAGTGGTATACAAAGGGATTGATTTAAACAGATGCTGATTAATTTTATTGAAATAAAAACAACTACTACGATTACAACCTTCTTTCTGGGGCAAAAAAATCCTTTAAAGTAAATTGTAGTGATATTCCTCGAGGAAGAAGCTAATTTCTCTTCCTTGAACAGTAGGAAAAATATTCACCCGGCCAAGAAAAGGAATATTTCTTTCTTTGTAAAGAATAAAAATCAAAACCTTTTTATGTCAATAAAAATTGGTTAAACAGACTGTTGTGTTACTCTTTAAGTTAATGAAGCAGCTTGATAGTTAGATATCTTAAAAGGACCTTCCCGAGACTCCCATTTTTCTAAAATTTGGCTCGAAACGGGATTGGACCGCTTTTGTGGTCAAAGATTGTTGAAAATGGACAAACCATATCATGATATTTTAATCCTTTCTTTGAATTTATTATACTTATATTGATGATGTTTTAATTTTCCTTCATCCATAGACGGCGTAACTAAACATTTAAATATTTTCAAAAATGATATAAAAAAATGGTTTGGTAGTTTTGACATAAATGAAGAGCTTTTCGAACTACGTCAATTCTTGATTCTAAAAATTGACAATTTAATCCAAGCAATAACACTTCTGAGATTTTTGGAGTCTTGAAGCGGTGATTTTACGAATCTTTCCCGATTTAACATTATTATGCTTTCCGGAAAAATCTTTCTTAATAAAATCAAAACCGAGGGTGCGGAACTTGTCTTTCCCTCCCGAAAGGACCTCCACGACGCGCGAGGATTTAAATTATCCTACTATAAAGAAGTATCACACTATAAAGAATGCCTTTCAATTGTTAAATGTGTTTTAAAATTTCAGAGATGATCTTTTGAATGACTTTTTTAATGGGGATTGAAGTTGATTTGAAATAGATTTTTAAAAGATGTTCGAATTTAGCATCTAAACAGATATTTGCAACGGCAGAGCACTTTATCAGATTTGACTTTGATATTGAGTATATCAAAGGAAAGAATTCTTACTGATTTTCTTGAGAATATTTGCAAGAATGATAGAGAAGCCGCTCCATCCAAGAGGAAATTACGTAAACTAATCACTATCTGAAATTTACTTCATAAATACTAATCCGATTTCTTGGCTTCTTCTAAACCAACAAGAAAGGATGTTCTCCTATTACAGAAGACATTAGTACAAATATCTAAGAAATAAGATTGATCATAATTGAGCGAATGGAGAAATGGATGAAAGATCCATGTAGATAAAGAGGCGTTATTTAACGACTCAGCTTGATCTCCTCCGTTTTAACCGATCGCTATGTTTATGAACAAATTATTCTTGAAACAAAGATCTTTACATTAAGACACGAGATCCATGTTTTGTGCCGAAATCACTAGTCCAATACGTCTGGTAATACAAGCGATCAAGAGCATCACCTCTTGCTAATTGAATTATTAATCATACTACCGTATTGAATCCGGTAACACAGAAAAGATATACTGACTAGGATTATATTGATTCATTCACACGTTTTTATTATCGTAATCCAATTCATAATCATAGTTGGTTTATCCGTATCGTGATGTTCAAAAAGCGAAATTTATTTTTTGTTTGGTGGGATAAATTTGGAATCACTTTGAAACCCTACCTAATCCCATTCAAACGATTCAAAGAATTGATTTACGATTAAGTGGAACGTCACCCAAGTCGTGTTTAGGACTTTGCCTTTAGCAGCATGTTAATAAGCGCTATTAATAAAGCTTTTATCCTTTATAAATCATTGATCTTAATTTGAACTCGTCGATCCTCCTCCTTTGGTATCGAGCCATGACGAGTATTTGTCATATTAATCAATATGTTACTCATAAATTATGCATATATGATCACTTTGAAAACGACCGATTTTTCCACCTCATCTCAGAATAACAAGTGTGAGCAATACTTGACTTTCTACTTTGGAAGCAATCAACTTATTATTGTCGTGATGTTAAAGAAGCCGCTCGAGCAAGTGGACTCTTCCTAAAATCAAACCCCAGTAAACTATTTATAAAATCGAACCTTTGATTTTCTCAAAGAAAAGGATTATTAAAACCTTTGAGGCACATTCGCCTTTGACGTAATAATGATGAAATAAAATTATATTTATCAGATATCAAGATTTATATCCTTTTGCAAAAATATAAATATGTTCATATAGGACTTGTCCAAGTAGCTTTTAAACCTTTAACTTTACTTCGGCCAAAATACCAGATTCAATGCACACTTAGAGATGGTAGGTGTCCGAATCGAAAGCCTCCTGTATAAACTAGTCTTCATGGACCGCTTTTATTTTAATATTTATCCTAACGTTGCTTTAATCGATAATAATTTGTCAAAAGTTTTAGAATGAGAATTATATCTCATGGCTATGAGTATCTACCAGATCTCCTCCTTGCCATATTATTCCGTATTCATCTTAAAGTATTAACTACTTTAAATCCCTATATCAGAAACAAAGTCAACAAGGACATACCGTCTAATCGACACTAATCTTTTAGCAAAGTATGGCTATTCCTAATGATCCTCGGGAAGAAATAACTTTCCCAAAGCAATGGCAAATTAATAACGCTGCATCTATAATTAGACAATCTATCAAGATGTTGTCCAAACCAAGAATGGAAATGTTTACTTAAAATTTCAAAGACCTTTACCCGCTTCATTCATAATAAGATTCCTTATAATATCGATCTCCCGAATCTTCTAGACATATGTTCACCCTTAGAATCTCTATTTTCAAGAATCTAAGAACCTCAAAGAATGAGTCTATCAAAATGAAGACTTAATCGAGGAATTCATATTTCAAAAATCAAATACCTCATGGTATATATGAAACAAATACTCCAAACCTACAAATTAGTGATAATAATTTTGAATGTTAATGGATTTTTCCCCAAAAAGTAAAATTCCAATATTTAAACCAGAATTCAGATAAATACAATTTTAGAAATCGTATTTCAAGAATCATAACAAGATAGATTAATGTAAATAAAATCGATTTTTATACTTATCCGACAAGAATCCAATATATTTTATCATTTGTTAAATGGTATTATGATTTTGCTTCTAAATCGCACCTTTATAAAAGTCAACTAAATGTATTAACAGGAACTAAAAGGATTGGATTACCACTAATGGTAATGTTATCCAATCTATTCATCCACCTCCTAAG